>JAOBAZ010304489.1:0-13855 GCA_026546875.1 Pteroeides caledonicum
GATCGAATGAACGGTCCAGCGTAATTACCCTTAATAATATATAGCATCGTGCGCACTGCATTATGGTCGGAGATCTTATCCCACAATGCAGTGCCTATATAGTGGATTTGAAAATTCAACCCACTACAAATTAGGTCTGCTGCCTTGCTCGGTCGCTTCAGCCGACCTCGCTGCGGCAGCAATAAGTTACGAGACTAATAAAAAAAGTAGGCACAATTGTAGAGCTCTACTGAGAAGCCCTAGTCCAAAATAATTAAAACATATTAATTCCATTCAACTTGTTCTGTATACCAAACTAGATCAGTAGATGCACTAGTGCTAAGTATGTGACAATCTTCCCGTCAGCGCCCAGGCCACATTGGCTCACGCGGTCTTTACGCAATTTTACGCAGTTGCATGAAGCGGTTAATCTGATCCGTTTGTGCAGCGACCGTGAAATCTAAAATTTTTGTCACATACCTACTAGTGCTCGTTCCTGCCATGGGAATGAACCTATTAAATACATAATTAACGCACTGAACTTAATTGATATTATGTGTGCAATATCGACGAAATAAAACAGCATCTTATAATGACATAATAGCATGTAGAAACACATAATGGCGTACTGAAACAGCCGAATATCAAATGCACAGACAATGTCATTTGTGACACGAAAAATACTCCATAGTAGCGGTACCTTTCTTATTGCCCATTGTTGTGACCAGTGAGGTTGTGACGTAGGAAAAAGTAGGGCAATATGGTGTTTTGTAGGGAAAAGTTAGGGAAAATGTGAAAAATGGCCGTAGGGGGGATGTAAAAGGAAAACAAAAATTTAGTAGGGGGAATCTATGGGGATAGAGCACGATAGAGTGGCAGCACGCTTAAATGTACCCTTTCTTGCAAATGGCGCATTGAGTGATTGAGCAGTCATGAACTCCAGGCTAATAATTGGTGTTGTTATCAGTGCTGTAGGTACAGCTTTTATTGGTTATTGCATTTACTTTGATAAAAAGCGAAGAAGTGATCCAAAGTTTAAAGAAAAGCTGAGGGAAAGTGAGTAAAATTGGTGTGATTCAAATACATAGAAAATTTATTCAAGGCACTCTCACACTATTTAAACCATACTGGGAAAAGCGAAAAATTGCTTAACCGCTGCTGGGAGTCCAACCCACGTATTGCCACTACAATATTGCGACATATATTTAGTCATTACAATACACGTTAAATTTTGCACTCAGATTTCAGGGGTTTCAAACAACCATCAAAAAAACACAGTCAACAACCTAACTAAACTGCTTGAAAAATCAATGGCCTAACCACAAAATAATTGGGTGGTACAGAATACAGAATATGTTTGCTTTTCAACTCATGCGTGGTGGTAAACAAATTGAGAAATTTGTGCCCTAACCAAGCAAGCTGAGTTCCTGATAGATGCACAGTTTGTTCCTAGACAGGCCTCACATACACTGTGGTTACAAACCAGGCTTGGATAAAAGAGGATCTTTTTGAAACAAATTTTTTTTGTTTTATTAATAAAAGACTCTCGGTAATAATAGAGGATTTTCAATGGACATTCAACAAATATACCATAAAATTGTGTACTCTAATATTTGACAGTTTTCTGGACATGAGCAACCTCAAGTATCAGGCTCAGTGAAGGATTGGAATAATAAAAGGTTTGCCAACCTTGTTACAAACAGAACATAATGAACTACAATGACTTTAAAAGGAAATGGCAAGATATTTTTTTTAATTTTTTTAACTGAAAGAATAAAACTATTTTCCTGTAATAACTTTTTGTATAATTTTGGCACATCTTTTTTCTCAAAATATTTAACTTCAAACTTTGCTCACTATGACTTTAAGTAACCCGACTTGCATTGAATTTCAAAAAATTAACTGAGGTTTTGATGTCACAACCTGGGTAAAGTGTCTGGAGTAAAGAGAGATTGAATTAAAACATATTCTAAGGCTGTTAACAAGAGGATACCTTCAAAGCTCTGAAGATGAAAACTGGCATGACCCAGGTTTTGACAATTGTTATTGTGTATGACCTACCAACAAAGTTTGTTAATGGAACTTAAACAATATTTATTTTTTTAATCTTATTGCAAAGTGTGAAAAGTTAAAATACTTCTGCTCGGCTATTGTAATTTTAGCAGTATTATGGCTGAGAAATTCTAGTTAATACAACAGATAATATTCATTGCTGGTAGATTATGGGTAAGTAAAATTGTGTGGTGTTATCCAGAGTAAAGTTTATCAAGCTGCAAATTGTGGTGGGCACCACAGCACATTGCATAAACACAGTCTCACAGTGCTTGGTTATTAACCCATTGCTGGTAGGGTGTTCTCTTTTGTCAAATAAAATGGTCTGGAAATAGCCACAGTAAAATCTGTTAAGTGGCCATCTGCACCCAACACTGCTGTGCACTTGTTAATAAATATAAGAAGATATTGGTTGTAAAGTAGCAAAAAGATTTTTTGGCCATTTTGAATTTTAAAACCTCTGCACTTACCTTCTCAGCCACATAATTGGAATTGTTGACTGAAACTTGGTCTCTGAGTCTGTTTTTACTAGAGGACAGTTTTATGTACCTACTGCGGACAGGAAACCTCATGCCACCAATGGGTTGTGTTAACTTTATGGAGATTGGTGCAACCATTGATTTGTAACATGTGCAGGTTAGCACTGTTTACAGTAGCATGTATTCATATTTAATATATTTTAGGGAGATTACAGGCAAAAAGATTGAAAGAAAAATCAGATGCTGCAAATTTAAAGGTTGCTATCTTTAGAATTCTTAATATAACAAATTCAATATATAAACTAGATGCCCACTTTTATCAATTTTGAGGGAGAAATGACTGAAATAATCTTGAAAAAGTTTGAGATGTTGTTTGGGTTGTAATTGTAATTTTAATTCTACAGTGGAACCTTGCACAAACATAACTTTTTGATTATTAATTTAAAAACTTTTGTTGCATTTTAGAGCCGTTTCCCTGAACGTGGTGACCAGGCTGCACTTCAGAAGTTTTTCTTTGATGAAATTCAGAAAGGGGAAGAATTACTTGCAGCAGGTAAAATGATTAGTGACTTTGATGACAAGACTTATTGTAATTAGAAGTATTTCTGACTCATTCATGACTCATTCAAGTTCAACATATGCTCCATATTACAGTACCAGCTGCAACCAGTCAATTAACAGATACTCCAATATTTTACTCTGGGTAATGGAAGGCAATTATTTATTTCTGCAGTGGAACCATTTTTACATTGCTCATAAGCAAAGTACCATTAATACAGTGTCAGAGGTTATTGGGTATTTTCAAATAATTTTAGAGGTTTACTGTAAAATATTAGTACCATTATTAAAAAATTTTTATAATTTAGATAACATAATTTATACCTAATTACAGTCTTAATAATATACATAAAAAAATTTCTCAAGTCTGATTGGTTTAGAGCAGTGCAATTTATAGGAAATACCAGTGCCAAAAAAAAGAAATCCCAGTGCCAAAAAAGGAAATCTTTATGAAAATCAGAAAAATTAAATATGTTATATATGCAAATAAATACAATAATTAAATATGCAAATTAAATATGTTATGGTAAAAACATTGAAACAGTTCTATTCTGACACAATTTGAAAACAAGATGCGACTGCGCATAAATTTTCTTAATTGAATAAATTATTTATCATATAATTATGTAGCATGTGTCTCTTAATTTTTTTATGCATATTATTAATAAATAATATAGCATGGTTTCTTGTGCAATTTGGAAAAAAATGCACTCGTGAGTTTTTCAAAGACTTCAAAATGCACTCATCTTTCGGACTCGTGCAATTTTGATAGTCTTTGAAAAACCCACTCATGCATGTTTTTTCCAAATTGCACTTGAATCCATGCTATTACCTATACAAATGTTCATTATATACATGCAATAACTAAATACTAAAATTATTTAAATTGCTTGTAGTTACCCGGAGTTACCAACAGTGCAAACATTCGTGAAAAACTTCTGTATATAATTTGATCATCAAAACTATTGTATGAATTTTCCCATTACTGATAACTTTTGTAGAAAATCGACTTGTATAATTAATAATAAGTAATTCAATTATACATATACCAGTATACAGCCTGATGTATGTGCATGTGTGTGCTTATCTGTGTGTTGTATATGTAGTAAATTAATTAAACTACCCTAGACTGTTACCTCACTTTTGTCACTACTGAGTCTATCATGTAATGTAATCTTTTCTTTTCAGGAGAATTTGAGGAAAGTGTGAAACACTTAACAAATGCTATTGCTATAAGTGGACAACCACAGCAGCTTTTACAAGTTTTCCAACAAACTTTACCACCAGAAGTCTTCAAAATGTTAATGACTAGTCTGTCATCTGCAGCCCAAACATCCTCCCCATCACAGGTAAGTGTAAAATGTAACTCCTTGACCACCATGGGTGATAAAAGTACTTATGACACAGTATTTTTTGTCTTAAATGAATTTTATTGTCATAGAACTTTTAAAAATATTTAATAACTTCTTTTACAGTTTCCTGCATACTCAATTATTTATCATATTTTCACATTACGTACACACATACATACATACATACATACATACATACATACATACATACCTACGTACCTACATACGTACTGTGTACCATACATACCATACATTAATACATACATGTATATACAGGGTGGCTCAAAAAAAACGAATCAATCTTTGGCACATTATTGTGCAAAAATTACTGAGTAAACAAGCATAATTTTTTGATATTAAGAAAGGTCAGGCTTTTGACTGTCGATTGCCAGACATTTCTTACAAAATGGACAAAAATGAGCAAATTCACCGTTAACAGAAAATCTTAGCAAAAATAATCATCTCAGAGAATTGAGCATAAACATATGTCTCTTGGGAGTTAAGTCAAATTACTAATCACAAACTTTGTTGCATATGCATAATTAGTTATCACAAAGATTGTTTAGTTTTCTGAGCATGGAACATCACTAAACCAAAACAAGGGAAATTCTGGCAAAAAGTGCAACAGTAGATCAAGAGCCAACATTCATACGGTTGGACAGCAACTAGCTGATTGTATCATAGCCTCGTTTAGTTGGTGGTGCACTGAAACATCCAAGCATACTCCTTTTGTTAAATCAATTGAAACATGCTTGAATGCTTCAATGAAGTAACTAATGGGAGAGACTTATGTTTATGCTAAATTCTCTGAGGTGAAAAAAATGTGATTTTTACTAAGATTTTTTGTCGAAGGCGTATTTGCTTAATTTTTGCAAATTTTGTAAGAGACTTGTGTCATTAATTATAGCCTGATCTTTTGTTATACCTGGTATGTCCCATAGACATACGGTAATACACACACACACACAAATCAAAGATAATTTCTTTCTTTTTAGAGCTCAGCTGGAATTGATGGAGATTCACTAGACTGATTTTATATTTATCAACAAAAACATGAACAACCTGGGATAGCTTAAAGTGCCTATATCACTTGAGGGATCTTTAAAAAGACCAGGAAAAGTTACTTAATTAGTTCTACAAACTTTTTTGATTTTGTGCTTGGAGGCCTTAATCTCAGTAATATAATTTCGCTAAACCATTAAAAACATTTACTGTTGATGTTTATTCTTCAAAATAATGTCAGAACAATGTGTTCCAATATTATTTTGAAGAACGAAGAGGTTATCACTGAGGAGTCCTGGGTATACCCCATCATTTTGAAAAAGCTTACATCTCACAAACTGCTCTTTAAAAAAATCCTTAAAGCCCTAGAAGTGATGTAATTTAAAGTATTATTTCTTTTACATCTGAACACCACTTATTACCTGTAGTAGAAAGTGAATATGAGCTATAATTAGCGACTAAATTAAAATTACAGTAAAAATGTGTTGCTAACAAAAAGATACGTGGGATTGTACTACTGTACAGTGCATTAAATGAAGCGACTTTATTTTGGTCCCAATGTTTGTTTGCTAATATTAATATTGATGTTCATTGTTGTTGTGGGCGGGATTGGTCTGGATCTGAAACATCCTTGGAAATAATATTTATGTTACTTTTTCTTTTATTCGAGGAAAAAGCTTGAAAGACATTCTTATCACGCCAGTTGTTAAATTAGGGTAACTTTCTTACGTTGTGTTAGAGAGAATGTACCCAATTTTACCTAAAAAAGTTTTTATTTTTTTAAAGTTAAAACAAAACCCGTTTTTTTAAATATATACAGTGGGCTTGTCGATCTTGCCTGTCCCGAGTGTTCGACAGTGTTTCAAATTTTATTTTTCTTATTATTAAATCTTATTTTTCGGTCATTATGGCAACCTATGACTATGAGTACACACAACTGAACTAACACGTGTATAAACTAACTGGATAAAATACATATTTCCATGTTTACAAAATAAATTCGAATGTACAGGTAAGCTGTCGGAGAGCTATGGCACAAGTCGGGTACCCTGGAAAATGTAAATAGAACTCGGTCTAACGTTTCTAGTGACAAACAACAGCGAATTGTCGTCAGAAAATGAAATTGTTTTTCTGCACCCAAAGGACGTGTTTTAAATGCGTGTTAACCATTTAATTCTAGACGTTTGACATTACGATATTGTAATTCCATTTTAGGTATTCCCTGGATTACTAGTTGTGATAAGGATTAGGATAAGCCTTCAAGCCAATGCTCTTAACATATCTCGTCGAAAAATCTCATTGTAAGACAAACCTTTAAATATTTTCCTGTCCTCAGTCCTATACTATTTTTTCATTACAGGGCATCCGCAACGGATTTTAAGTTTGTCTAAGTCGTAAGGGCTTTAAAAATGGAATAACAGTGTTCTTTTATGTTTTATTGGTGAGATACTTAAGTTTAAAGCATTGTCTTCTCCGTCTTTTTCCACTTACGGTATTTTGATCTCATTTAGTGACGTCATTGGTTCTCAAGATGAAATTGTTGAGTTTCACTACCAATGATGTAAATATGCATATCCCTGAATATTCAAGACGGGGACCTGGGATCTTCAAGTGAGATGATGTTGACAACGGGCAGGTCATAGGTGAAAGCTATAAAAAGCTATAACATGATTTTAAAAGGCTCTTTTAATAGAGGAAAACGTAAATTGACGACACTATTTAAATTTTAAAAATTTAGCATGTTTTACCGTCGGCTTTCTGGTCACGTGAAAGCCTGGCCCAAATACGTAATTGTGGTGGGGTAATGCCATAATCCCCTTCTTTTGATCGAAATATTACTGTAACCTATAAAGTGCACAGTTGAATGATATACGCGAAAGTTTCCTGGGCTCAAGACCGATCGCTGATCTTCGCTATCGCTGACAACGGACGTTTTCGCGATGTATAATTGTTCTCACGGTATTTCATCAGGGTACCCGCTGGCTTTTTGTGAAGGGAAGCAGGAGCATGCAATGTTCCTTTTTAGAATTTGTGATTTGACGAAAATCTCGGCCAAACTCCAGATTGTTCGATCTTTTTATCTAAACCCAAATAATTTTGTGCAGAAAATATAATTAGGCTACATAACCTGGCCTCAAGGGTCCGCTTTTGAGGCCCGTCGCTCCATTATGGAAACACCCTTTGTTTAACAATGTTCAAGGTTCAATCTGTGGTTCAAATGGTTCAATCTGTGATTCAACCCAATATACGTTCAACTAACAACTGTGCATTCAACCCAGTAAACTCTATAGAACTAATTCAACCCAATGAGCTACACGTGTTAACTTTGTTGTGTATCTCAGGGTTGCCAGATCCCTGAATAATCAGGCGAAACATTCCATTACTGCTGTTAACAAAACAAAAGAAAAAGCAAAGAAAACAAACGGCCATTCAAACCGATTTGGGTTCAATGTTTGGGCCTAATTATTCAGGAATCTTGCTGAACCTCGTACCCAGGGCAAGTCCCAACTTATAATTGTGAATTTGTGATCAGGCCTAGTGGGAATAGTGCATTGGGTTAGTGCTGTGATTGTCTAGACTTTTAAATCATTACAACAATATATATATTAACACTTAAATTAACATGTCAGACGTCAATACGTTGTTGGAAATGGGTTTCCCATTAAAAAGAGTGTAAGTATATTAATTATGTAGTTTTATTATCACTGTTTTACTCCTATAATTTATGCCATGGATATATTATCAAAAATAGAAAGAACTACGATGTTTTTTGGTCGTGTATAAAACGTTTGGAAAGTGTTATGAAATTTTTCACCACTTTATTAGATTAGTTTTATTACATAAACGTTTCATGACAAAGTTCTACTTTAACACTGATAATACATTTGTGGTTCTATGCTCTGTGGTCTAAATGCTACACACAACAAACTGTTTTTGTGTTGAAAATTCCCACGGGACAACCTCAGCATCGGGTATAAATGGGCATTGGAAGGAGAATGGCCATGACATAATTTAAGTTCATATAAACTTTATCTCTGAAAACCATGTACAGTACCCTTGAAAATGTCATTTCAAAAACCATGCAGAGTACCTTTGAAAGTGGCAAATAACTTATCAAGCCCATTTTCTTGCTTTCAGTCTTGAAATAAAGTAAAGACTGTGTACTCTCATATTCACAAGTACACAAAAGCAGCTCTAGAAAGCCATAAAATGCCTTTTGTAAGCAGACACAAATGACCACCAGTCAAAAGCACAGCTTATGGGAAAAAATGTTTCCCAAAACAAGTTTGCAAGTAATCATGTGTGTCTTAAGGGCAATAGGCAATGGTAGAATTGACTCCTGAATAAAAATTGGCGTTCACAATATTATATTTGTGTTTGTAGAGAAAAGGCTCTCTCTGCTACTAAGAATCAAGGAGTTCAACTTGCTATGGACTGGTCTGTATTATAAAATAAAATACCAGTATATGATATTCAATGTCTGTGTCTGTGTGTCTGTGTGTCTGTCTGTGTGTCTGTCTGTCTGTCTGTGTGTCTGTCTGTCTACCTGTCTGTGTGTGTGTGTGCGTGCATGTGTGGGTGTGTGTGACTGAGAGACTGCCTGTCTGTTTCTTCTTTTTCAATTTATTTAGTTATCTAATATACAATATAAAATGCCTGACTATAAAATATGTATAATTTTCAGGTTACTTGCTCATGTAGATGACCCAGATATTGATGAGCCATTAGAACGATCAGCTGATCACATCCTGGCACAAGAATCAGTTGATGGTAAGAATTTTGAAACTAGTCCCACCTAGGTATATACAGAACAATTTATGCATGGTGCATATGCCCAACAAACAACATTTGATCCAACTGATCAATGTCTGAAACAATTCCCACAAGCAGTTAATATAATTAAACCTTCTGCCATTATAAATCTAAGCTGCGCCAGTTACATGTTTGTGTACTAGAAGCTGTGGCTCTTGCCAGACAATTTTATTTGCCCAGAGGAAACCTCCCACTGGTAAATTGGTTTCAAACATGCTGAACAGCACACATGAGTTGATGCCTGTGTGAAGATGTCAAGAGAGAATTTTGCCAGCAATATTAACCCAGCTGGGGGTTTCACCTGGGTGAGTAAAATTGTCTAGTGTTAGCCAGAGTAAAAACTGTCAAGTAGCCATTTTTGCAGGCACTGTGGCACACAGGTTAAAGAGACAGGCTCAGAGCACTTGCTTGTTAAGACAGCTGGTGAAGGATTTTCCCTGGACAATTAAAATACTATCACTATGTTAACCACAGTTTGAGGTAACCAAGCAGGTCCTCTTCCTTTAGGTACTACCAAGAAGGTATCATTAGAATTTGAATTAAGACCTTACTAATATAAGTAAATTTTTACATAGACATTTCTGCAACTTTGACTATTAATAATGCCTTGGTATCAAAATGGACAAATTAATTATAATTAATAACAAGTACATCAAATTAACATGTGGCTAACAAGCATTTTTGCATAAAAAAATGCCAAAATAAATATTAAAGAGTGCACAAGAAGAAATAGATAAATATAAAGGCTGATTCACATACGATTGTTGTTGCAGACACTCACAGACTGTTCCAAAGTGAAACTGATCTACACTTGTTATGTGAACATAGACTCAGTTTGTTGTTGTTCCAAACTGACCTAAACTTGTTATGTGAACATGGATGCAGTTTGTTGCAGACTGTCTGGGAACTATTGGGAAAAGCTGGAAACTTAAACATGGTTCAATCTACTTTCCTGATTGTCATAGGCAGTCTCCAATTGCCTGCAACAGCTCAATAACCTTATGTGAACCAGGAAAAAATTAAATTGAATTAATTAAAATAAATATAAAAGCCCAGCTCAAAACACGAAAATGAATAGACATGGTAAAACTATTGAAATAATTTATTCACAAAAGACTGATGTTTCGTTGCCAAGGTGCAACATTTTCAAATAACACTAAATTTACATATGCATAATAGGCAATAAGAGGAGAGGAAGTGTGAAAGGAAAGAAACATAAAGCAAGAGAAGGGAAAGATGTTGAAGGAGAATAATAATTTTATACCTGGCAAGGTTTAGGATTCAAGATTTTTTGAAGCGTTTCTGTAGAGCGCTACAAAGCACTACAGAGGTTTTGAGAATGGGATTTACACAAAAAGCAAATTTTATCCACTTATTTCATGAATGCAATTACACATGATATTTTTAGTCATACTTTTTCCTGTTTTTTATTTTAACAGATCTTTTAAAATAAAAATAAATATCACACTGAAAGGTTATCATGCAACGAAATATACGTATTGTATGTTGTTTTAGTACAGTTTTGGTAGAATGATCAGAAACATCAGTCACCATTGGGGTTTTGACAAAGTGATTGGCAAAACATAAAGCTGCTGACCTATAACCTATTGATGGTAGTTGTTGTATGCCTCTCGTAATATAAACGCTACAAAACGCTACCGTATTAATAAGTATACTCATATTTTTGTATGCCTCTCCTAATATAAACGCCACAAATTGCTACATTATTGCCGGTAATGTACTCATATTTTGTATACCTCTCGTAATGTATATGCTACAAATTGAAAACGCTGATGAAGTATTTACAACTGTGGTACTGTAGCGTTTTGTAGCGTTTATATTACAAGAGGCGTACAAAAATATGGGTATATTGATACTGTAGCGTTTTGTAGCGTTTCTATTACAAAGCGTCTACAAAAATATATATTTATTAAGGTTTGTAGTGCCACAATAAAAACCATAGTAAATATTGAATTCTAAACTTTGACTCATTTGAATAATTAGAATAAAGCTAAAGGTACTGAAGAAATATCTTCATTAATTAAGAGGAAGCTTAAATTTGGAAATCAGTAAACTGTCTTTAATTGGTAATTCAAAAGTAGAGTTGGCTGTAGAAATAATAGAAAAGTCGTGAAAGGAAATGTTATGTTGTGTCATGTTTGTGTGTGTATGTATGGCAGAAGGAGAAGGACGTGCCAACTTCTTACCAGTCAAAGGCGAAATTCCCAAGTGTTCTGAGATACGTGTGTGGAAATAGCGCGATGTCTGGCCAAAATACAGTGCTCCCCAATACTGACACTTATATTGATAAATCACATGTGATCTTAGAAACTTGGGAATGGTGTCCTTGAAAGAAAAGAAGCTAGACAGTCGTCTACCAGGTTTAAAAATAATGCGAAGCTGTAGGTTCGGAAAAACAGAAGATAGCAATTTTTGACTGGTAAGTTTGCATGTCCGTCTCCTTCCGCCATACATACGGGTACACACATAAACCTGACCAAATATAACACTTCCTTTCACGACTTTTCCATTATTTTTACAGCCAACTCACACTACTTTTGAATTACTAATTAAAGAAAGTTTACTGATTTCCAAATTTGAAAATATTTCTTCAGTACCTTTGGCTTTATTCTAATTATTATTCTCCTTCCCACGTCTTTCCCTTCTCTTGCTTTATGTTTCTTTCCTTTCACATTTCCTCTCCTCTCTGGCTATTGTGCATATGTAAAAATAGTGTTATTTGATGTTGACTTCACTTTGAAAATGTTGGGCTTTGGCAATGAAACGTCAGTTTTTTTATAAATAAATTATTTCAGTTACCATGTCTATTTATTTTGGTGTTTTGAGCTGGGCTTTTATATTTATCTTACGTTTACGTTTTCCACCTGGGAAATCAATTGCGACTATTCTAAATTAAATTAACTTTTAAAAGGTGGTTTTATTTATAGAATATTTGAGACAACTTTAATTGTGATGATGCTTTGTGTTTATTTTATAAGTTAATTATTTTATTTAGAAGGTATTAAAGCAAGACAATTATATACACTCTTTTTTATTTATTTTGGTAATGAAGATGAGCAAATGGTAACAGAAAGTGGCAAAGTGGAAAAGAGTGTTGAAGCAGCAGAACCTAATATGGAACCAGCCCAAGCATTTTCATTGAAATGTGAAGAGTAATATTAAACTTCTAATTGTTCTATTTTGTCACCAATAATTTTGACAATTACTTAAGATAGCAAAATGTCAATATTTAATAACAATTAAAGTTTCTAAGATAAGAAACCTTTTCCTTTTCACTTCTTAGCTGTGGAAAATTAATGAGATCTGAGGCACAAATACAGGTAGCTTACATCCTTATAATAGAAATTAATATACACTATATATTATCAACCAACACAAATATCCCAATATCTTCTTACAGTATTTGTTTTACACTCCATTTCTTGTTAATAAAGTTCTCTGTAGTCCAAGTAAGGTAATTTAAATAACATTTGCCCACAAATACAAAATGCTCTGTCACCAACTGGCCAACAATTTTCCCTCACAAAAAATTCAAGACTAATTATAAAATTGTAAATTTAAAAATACTAATATGGTACAATATTTGTAATAATTCCTGAATTTTTTAATTAGAAATAAAATAGAAATTCATAGTGATTAACTAATTTTTTCAATTTCTATTTAATTTAGTTGCATGCAGCAAGAACTGGCCATCAAAATTTTTCAGAATCTACTGAAGACATAAAACCATTAAGTGAAGAGGAAAAGAAACTTCAAATGGAAAAGTAAATATTACCATATCCATGTGGAACTGCAATTTTGAGGAAATTAACTGGACAAAGCATTTTTTGTAAACTAGCTATTTGTCAGGGCATTCTTTCTAAGAAAATTTCACTTTGAATATAAAGTGAGCACTTCAGTCAATATTTTTCCAATAATGGAAATTTCAAAAACTCGAACCTTTTGTCTTGGAAATGCAGTAATGCACTTGTAGTGAATGGCACAAATCACTTTAATTTAATAATGTAATTTTTTAGATTGCAAGCAAAGATGTCAGAGAAACGCCAAGAAAAACTTTTAAAGGAAAAACAGGTATATTTTAATAACATCTAGAATCCTATATTTAGTATTGAAAAACTTACATGTAAAATGAAAATATAATTATAGGATAACATTGCGAGAGAAAAATTAAGGCGAAAAACTGGGAAAGAATTGACTGAGTACAAACAAAAGTGAGTCTTGAAAATTTAAGAAAATTAACACTTATTGTATATGACACACAAGATTTCAAATAGGTTTGAAATGCAAGAAACTCAGAAGATTGCTGAGCAAAGAAGAAGAGAGAAACTTGAAGCAAGAAAGTTAAGGTGACTAAAAGAAATAAATATCTTCATCTTATTATATGACTAGTATAGTTCATCGGTCCATTCACTAAAATCAAGCATTCTGATTGGTTCCTGAGCGGCTGGTAACCAACAGTACGCACCAGCCAGGTTCGGCGGGAATTTTTGATCGTTTTTAGTCATATAATAAATAGTTTATTGACTGAGCGTGTTCGATCAGTACAGGAGGATGCTGGTCTCGTTCTTTGTTCGCTTGTATGGACCTCGCCTAAATATA
>JAOBAZ010304600.1:0-13854 GCA_026546875.1 Pteroeides caledonicum
CGGGAAATTTTACCCTATATACCTGTTAAATTTTTCCTGCAGATTTAGCAAAAACAAAATTTAACATAACAATAATATAAAAACCAACAATGTTATATATAAATATACCTGGTCTGCTGACAATATACAGCTCTCCAGAGCTATATGAATAACTCCGGGTTAGTTCAACAGTTATTTCATTTGAGGTCGATCTTATATATTTTTTCCTGTACCAGTTATTTGGACTAACATCAACCAAAATATCTGACGAATGTTTATCGTAAATTTTGAGATGTACGTTGGATAAATGTTTTATAGAAAGATGAAGAACATAGACAAGTTGAGCTGTAAAAACCTGTCAAAAATTTTTATTTTGTTAATAAAATTTAGCGACAAAGTCCCATTAGCTGAGACAATCTTCAGGCAACTGGATATGATTAGACTGTTGATTGTAGACACCTAGTCTGTGGACACACTAACTCGTTGGAGGTTTCCCGCGGAAAACATCCATTGGTGCCGGCATTTCCCAAAGCTCGCAGAGCTCGGTGTCTTTTGTATGATCTTCACAATTAAACGATTTCTTGCATGTGATTGGCATATAACGTAATTTAAAAGTAGTGGCAGTCATTCCAATGTATTTCTTTTCAACACCGTCCTTGGAACATGCAAGTGGCGCCTTATAAAAAGAACTGAATGATATAATTTTCCATCAATTTGGCCTAAAAATCACCGCGGAAGAAGAACCTTAAATCTGCGTGACGGAACATACAAACCATGTAGAAAGCCTAATAACGATCCGTTGTATATCGACAGCAACTCCAAACACCCTCCGGCTATTATCAAACAGCTACCTCGTAAGATAAACCGTCGTATTTCATCAGATCAACAATCCTTTAACTCAGCTTCTCCATTTTATGAAAACGCGCTACGCCGCAGTAATTACAATCAAACACTGGTTTTTCAGCCCGATTCGGAGCGAAACATTACAACCAACAAACGAAGACGTAGTAGAAACATTATTTGGTTTAACCCGCCTTTCAGCAAAAATGTAAAAACAAACATTGCCTGAAATTTCTGACGGCTAATTGACAAACATTTCCCGAGATCTTCACTGCTTGACAGAATTTTTAATAGGAACACTGTTAAAGTTAGTTACAGCTGTATGCCAAATGTCATATAATGTATCATATCGCAACATAACCATCGCGTCCTTCAACAAATGACTAACACTCCTGATACCAGCACTTGTAACTGCCGTGACGACACACAGTGCCCCCTTCAAGGACATTGTTTAACGAAGAACATAATTTATAAGGCTCAAGTTACCTGTTCCAATGACGGTGTTAAGAAGGAATACATTGGAATGACTGCCACTACTTTTATCACAAGAAATCGCAATCACACGAAATCGTTTAACTGCGAAGATCATGCAAAAGACACCGAGCTCTCAAAACATGTATGGAATTTAAAAAGAAGCGGGAAATCATTTTCAATCAAATGGTCTATTTTGAGAAGAGCTAATGCGTTTAAAGCTGGTGGAAAACGATGTAATTTGTGTTTGGAAGAAAAGTTGTGTATTCTGCAGTCAGAAAGGTCGAAAACTTTAAACAAACGATCAGAAATTTTTGGGAAATGCCGGCACCAATGGATGTTTTCCGCGGGGAATTTTAAGCGTCAACGACACACGCGGATGCCAGCGTCATCAAACCTCCAACGAGTTCATTGCGTCTACAATCAACGGTCTAATCCAGTTGCCTGAAGATCGTCTTAGCTAATGGGACGTGAAACTCTGAGTAGCGACAAATTGCATTGAGATAAGTATAAACTTCAATTGTACTTATAGTTCACTATATAAACTAAATTTCGATATCGCAGCAAAAGTTACGCCAAACAAAATATTGTCGGCGCTAGTTTCGGGAGGTTTGTCGTGTTTGCAGTAGTGAAAGTGGCCGGTTTGAACTTAAAATACTGCAGAAAAAGAAAATAACGGGGAAAATTTGCGGTTGCCTTGTGGAAACATTTGTAAGTTTAGAACGTAATCAATAGGGGGTAATTTTTACAGTAGCGTAGCCAGGCCGACAATTTAGTCATGTTATGCAAATATTTCCATGTTTAAAAACCGTAAAAACAGTGAATTTGTAAAGAAATGAATAATGGCAATCATTTGAAATTCGCATAGCATGACCAACCTTGCAGGATGGCTACGCCTCCGAATTTTTATTTAGTGCATGTTATTGAGATGAAACAGGACATTGAACAATGAAATAATCATTTCCCTCTTTAACAATGGTTCTATGTGATATAATATTAAGGTGTGGTAGTCATAATAAACAATGTAATTAGATACTGAAATAAGATTGAGATTGACGCTCGGGGAGAGCACATTGGAATTAAACAATAAAGTGCAGAAAGTATAAAGATACTGTCCCTTAGATTGCAAACACACACACAGCGATTTTGAAGAACTGTGGCCAGGGGACCCACGACACTTGGTCCATCAGAGTCAGATAAAAAAGACACTACGAAGCCAGATCGCCTGTGCGAGAATAAAACAGAATGGGTGACGCGCTCAAAAGGGAAGTGAGAACGCGACCTGGTCATAGAGCAGTATGTCACTAAGACTCATGAAGAAGAACGACAATGTACTAGAAGAGCGAAAAAGAATAGTGAATATGAAGTCTTCGCTCGAAGAACAATTCAAGGCCATCAAATGTCTGGATGACCATATACTGGAGTTCCTGTCAGACAAGGAAGACTTTAAGGACGGTGAAATTGCCGCCGAGATGGAGGAAGCAGGAAGACTGAGCGCTGACATAAAGACAGCGATGAAGTTCATGGACGAACTGATTGAAACGCATATGGCCACAAATCGTGATACAGAGATGGTGATAAATTTAAAGACGCGGGCCAAGCTGCCGAAACTAAATGTGAGCGAGCTCGACGGTACGCCTAAGCATTGGTAAGAATTTTGGGACGAGTTTGAAAGTTCGATTCATTCTAACCCGATAAGGGAACGAGAAAAAAACGAGAGGAAAGAAAGTAGCCGATTTGGGGGAGGGATGAACTAGAACGTAGAAATAGCAGAGACATATTTCGGCTTGATAGCAAGACAGCGTTGTGCTGGATAAACAACCGAGGGGAATGGAAACAGTCCATTAGACCTAGAGTCAATAAGATACTGGTTTGAGCCAAATAAGTTAATGGAGTCATTGTCCAGGATCGAGGGGAGTATTAGCCTCAGAATTCATATTGGATCGAGGGGAGTATTAGCCTCAGAATTCAAAGGTTTCTGTCAGAATTATATGGTGGAGGGGCCCTATTTGGCTGACTGAACCCAAAGAAAGTTGGCCTCCATTAGAGTTGGTCGAACAGACACCAGAATGCTTGGAAGACATGAAGAAAGTCTCGTAAATGTTGTTGACAAAGAACGGAAACCGAGTATAGATAAGGTAAGTTGGTCAGGCAAACAGGCCAAGTTAGTACGCGGGAAATAGCAGGAGCTTAAATGAGGTGGATTGTTGCTGCACACGCAGATCTAAAGAAAGCGCCAAACTATAATATTTTGGTACAAAATTTGGGTGTAGTCAATGAGAACCGTGTCTTAAGGTGTAAGGGTAGGTTGAGCAACTCACAGTTAGAGATAGAAGTAAAGGAGCCAGTTATTTTGCCCAATGATAGCAGATTTACGGTTAGTGATAGAGGGTTGCTACGAGAAAGTGTGTCATAGCGAAGTCAGAAGCACTTTAGCGCAATTAAGGACGCAGTTTTGGGTTCCCCGAAGAAGGCAAGTGGTGAAGAAACTTATCAGAAAGTGCTTAGTATGTCGCAGAACACTGAGTAGGTCGTGTCATGTGCCACCGGTGGCAAGCTTACCAGATTTCAGAGTGAACGAAACACCGTTTTGTAAGGTTGATGTTGATTTTGCTGGGTCGTTGTTTATAAAATGCGCTACAGGTGAAAGTATATATTGTTTTGTTTTCTTGCTGCGTTACCAGGGCGATCCATTTGGACATAGCTGTAGACCTGTCGGCGAATGCGTTTGTCCATTGCTTGCGTAAGTTTAGTGCTCGTCGAGGTACTCCCAGCCTAATCATCTCAGATAATGCGAAAACGTTCAAGGCGGCTAACAAGACGTTCAAGGCGGCTAGCAAGACTTTATGGAGGTTGGGTGAAGATCCTGAGGTCGGGACGCATTCGGCAAAAAATAGGATTGAATTGGTTAATTTTGGACAGAGCTCCATGGTGGGGTGGCTTTTATGAGCGAATAGTTATGACGGTGAAGCAGTGCTTGGAAAAGGATATGGGGAATTCTAAGTTGATGTTGTTAACGGTCGTGTTAGAAGTGGAATGTATGTTGAACTGCAGGTCTTTGACTTATGAGATGAGGTTGGAGAGGAAGTGTTCACTACATCTCATTTAATGTATGGAAGAAGGCTTGTAACTTTGCTTGATACGTTTTATGACGAGGTACTTGGCCAAGACAAGAGTGCATTATTGGAATTGTTGGCGCAGAGAATACTTGACGGGCTTGTGGGAACATCATAAAGTTGGTAAGTGTGAACTGGCAAGT
Source organism: Pteroeides caledonicum (assembly GCA_026546875.1). Taxonomy (NCBI): domain Eukaryota; kingdom Metazoa; phylum Cnidaria; class Anthozoa; order Scleralcyonacea; family Pennatulidae; genus Pteroeides; species Pteroeides caledonicum. Next base: position 4,550 of record JAOBAZ010304600.1, read on the forward strand.
GAGGTGCAAGTCGGGGATGTTGTATTGGTGAAAGAGGATAACGTGAAAAGGCATTGTTGCCCACGGACATGTAGTCCCAAGGACTTGGAGTCCCGAAAACGAGCGATATAGTTTCCAAATGTTTTGTAACCATGCACAGTTTTGTTATTGACTTTTGTATTCTTATGTATAAATTACAGTTAAAATTGACAAATAGTTGGCAATTTTAGATCACGTGATCGGCCCAGACCAGGACTTTCTTCTCTCTCGCTGGAAAGCCCTGGGAACGAGTTTGACAAGAATCTAACAGCTTTTGGACCAACTCATGTAGAGGTCAAATGTCAAGCAGAGGGGGATATCTTACAGCCTTAGGTTGATGTTTTGATGCATAATTCTTGGGAGATTATTTAAAATCTCATACGGTGTGGAAAAATATCTGGAGTATAAACGGCGTTTGTCGTGTGGCTTCGTAATGTATCTCACGATCGCTGGTTAGTAGTGCAGCTTTTTGTACGTACGATTTAAATTTGAGGTATAATATGTTGCTGTATTCTCTCTGTTTTTCTTAAACGTTTGATGTTATCCAAAGTAAAATATTTAACAACTGTTCGTCAAAGCGTGTTCACCAACAATCAGATTAGCATTATTGTATATATTTATTTTTAATTGTTTCAATTCTTATTAACCAAAACCTGTCAAACCACCCGCAAAGCTCTTTTCTTTTGCCTGAAAATCGGAATAGTGTAACCAATTAAATTGCTTGAAGAACACTATCTTTTATGGTATGTGGTCTCCCTCATGTGCCCTACAGGGTTTACAAAGAATTGGTCGAACTTTCCAGCATTAATAAAGTTAGCATAATTTGGTTCAGTTTCCCATGATTTTAAAGCCAGTTTTATTAAATCGACACAAGGAGAGTGTCAAAAAATGGCAATGTGAAAAATATTGTATTGGGGTATTTTAATGCACTGCAAGAAATAGGATTTAATAATCACTTCTCGTAAACTTGCCTTTGATTGGTCGATTTGCACCATGTCACTGTGTTCTAGTAAACGATAACACGCGGCTTTGTAATATAGCTGAACATAATTTTTGCTCAACTTAAATATTATTATGGAGGAAACCTACCTGGGATTAGCATTTGCGTAGTGCATGTTGATATCTCTTTGTCACAGTGTATTGATGTTAAGTATCAAAACTATATTTCTTTTAAACTACACGAAGCAGCAAATACAATGATATTCTGGATTGCTTGCCATACAAGGTAAAAAATTTGCTTGTACATGTCGATATTAAAAAAAGTTTAGTAGGAATGTCGTATATCTGCTTAGTTTAGGTCCTTCTGGTATGTTTATTACTTTTTAACACTTCTTTTTGCCAAATATTTTAGCTTGCTTAGTTACAAAAATGAAGTGAAAAACGTTTTGCGAAAAAACTGTCATTATAGTTAAAGTTTGAATTGATTGAAAAATGACCTGTGCGATTTTCTATTTCCAACGTTTTAAGATATCCTTGCGTGGAAAATTAACTAACAACCATACGAATTATTCACCTAATTGACGGAAATTGCCGATTATGTGCCTAAATTAGTAACTGAGTATACGTAAATAAAAGACAATTGAGTGTAACATTTGTAGGCAGCGCGTTTGACTTCGCGAGCAAGAAATTTAGGGGCATAAATGTTATAATAACTTTTCTGAATGCCGGTGGCACACCAAAATCACGGCAGAAGAAAAAAAGGAAACAAAGCTCACTGCAATGGAAATTTCAATTAAATTCATTAAACCCGGGAATGTGAAGCAGCGGAGAATTAACACGGTTTGATTTTGATATTAAAAACTAGATATAGAAAACCGTTAGCCTGATCAGAAAAATAATATTTTCATCAGTATTTTACTGAATTTAACTTCTAAATTGTGAATCTGCTACGTTGTTGTCCGTAGCTGTTAGATATTTTGCACGGTTGTCAGGTATTCACAGTTGTTCCCTATTTACACAATAATAATCACAGGTGTTGGCTTTCAAGACGTGACAACATACATAATACATACAAGCACATATAATCAAATCATAATATTCCCGGCCCTACCAGATGAAATAAAGGAACCATTAATTCTAGTTACATTTTTTGCGCCGTGATTGTTTCTTATTAGTTCTAGTTCCAGGGATCGATTAATTGCCCGTTGAATTGCAGTGTTTATTTTGAAACAATCAACCATCTTCTCAAATATAGTAATCGTTAAAAAAACAACGCATTTGTCCAAAGCAATTACCTTGTGATTTCGACATGTATTAAAACCAATAATTAATTTAAACCTCACCGTTAACTTATACTGAAACGACATATACAAAAACCGTTTTACCTATAAATCCATAATGGCCGGCTTGTCCCACGCCACTACTGTCATGCTCAGGAAGTAACCGAACTACCCAACAAGGCCTGCAGAGTCTGGTCGGGCCAAACCAAAGACACCCTCCCCCTACGCTAAGCACTTCCAGTCATAAATCGGCAGCTTAATGAAATTTTTATTGTGACCGCAAAACGCCATTAAAAAACATTGGCGACATTAACGTCAATTTTGTGTGTAGTGATCATCAATAAGGGATATCGCCTAGAGAAATTCACGTTCAGGAATGCCTTGCTTGTTTACCTTATGCTACAAGTAATATGTTCGATGTAATTAGAACGAAATAAAACAAAAATATAAGCATAATAGGTAGAACGTAAACTATTCATTATATGGGATTCCCTTTTTGTTGCTTTTTATTTAGATTAACTTACTTTGGTTAAAGTTCAAGGTATATTCCCACAATAATGCGGTTAGAGGTATCATATATGGCTACAATACCGGTAACGTAGTCCAAAGCCATGAAAATTGTTTTGACACTACAATTAAAAGATGTATGAATAGCTACATTATTTTGGTATGATAGGTACAAACTTACGTGAAGTATTGTGCTGGTTGAAATTTGAGGTCTGGAGGCCAATACTTGTTAAAGGAGAGTTTTTCCAAACTACGCTAAAAGGAAAACTTGCGAAATTTTGCGTATAGTGCCGCTAATTGAAATAAATATCAAGGTTGGCGTTCCGCTTGTCACAGGTGCTTGTCTGATCTAATTTCCTGGGCTATGTCGTCATACCAGTAATTACCGGACCCCCCTTACTTCCCCACGAAACCTTTGATTGCTGTTTCTCAGAAAATTTTAAAGAGCTTATAAAGCAAATATTATTATTTTCTTATCTGAAAAAGCTCGTAACATTATAGAGAAAGTTATTTGACAGTGTCTTGTTTACTTGCTTCGTTGATGGATATTTCAGTTTGTCTATGACCTGAATTGCATGCTAATTACGTCACACTGCATAATTAGTAGTAACAGAATGTTAGATATCTCCGGTTTTACTGAAGTAAACCTACTTAGAATCAGTTTGCTAGTATCATTGTATACCAGTAAAATACATTGTTTTTTTTGAAAGAAAATTTGTTGGCAACTACCGAGATTTTTTTGTGAAGCTCTTTTATACATGAACGTGTGACGTAATAAGCATAGCTGAAATATCTCAACAACGAAGCAAATGAAAGACTCGATCGAGTCAAAAACCTTTTTAGAAATTCTTTCGGGTAAGGCAATAATAATTTTCGTTGCATAGGCATTTTAAATCGCAAAAAGTTCCTTTTACTTGCCAACTTCCACTGGGATTTTTGTCGCTTCTCTGCTTTTGAATGACGTTATGTAATCATGACATAAAAATACAGTCCATGATTCATGTTGCTGACCGATTTTTATAACATTTTTCCAAATGATAAGTTGGCAATAAAAAGCATTCTGTGAATGTAAAATGTTGTTATTAAAATATCGAACACACATATTTGATCAATACATATTTGATTTAAAATACTTCCTTTTTAAATTAAATTCGCTGTAATAATGATATTTCTCTCTGTGCAAAAATATGAAAAAGCCAGAATGTATATCTTGAACCCCCTTAGCATTGCTTCTGTTCGTTGCATCAGATTATATAATGCACACATCAAACTTGACTGCAATATCCAAGAACAGTACCGAACACTATTTAACAATTTGATTATGAGCTCGAGATTTGTATTTAACAATTAGTCGCCAAAGGCGATGTGAGTATAGGCTTGTAATCAACGATCCTGAGGTAACTAATTGTTTTATTATAAATTTCCAGTTGTTTACAAATGATCAACACAACTTTATACAAATTTACTTCAAACTAATTATTGTAATTAATAGCGCTAAAATGCAAAAACCAATACAAAAATGCAATAAAGTCTATACATCTCTAAACTGATAGTAACTGGTTAATCATTCTAGGGACAACCAATCTTGACCACTCAGAATACAAAAAAGTCAATAGTCGCTCGGAACATTATACTAATGAATAATAGTTGATTTGCGCTCATCAACTATCAGTAAGATAAATCAAAAGCAAATTACCTAATTTTTTCGGTACAAAGGCTAATCTAGAAAATATTGCAAAAGGTAAGGATTTTTTTGCAAGAACTAACTCGTATCTTTTGAAAAAGTATGCTGGTAAACGCAGTTTGACGCCTATTGCTATCGACTCGTAGATAGATAGCGAGTAGCGTGGCCAATAAAATACCTCAAATTGGATTGGAACACTTGCAGCTTGCTACTTTAAGAAGTATTATTGAGCTTATTGAGCCTCTGGCGCAGAAACGTTAGCTTGGCGTGTGCCTTCTTAATGGTTTTAAAACTTCATTTCTATCTTAGAAACAATTACAGATACTTTTATTACAATTATTATAAAAATTAAAGATACTTTTCGAAATATGTCCAAAATATAAAGTCCGAATTCGAAGAACAACCCTTTTCTTTAAGCAAGTTGATTTGTTCATTTGTGCTTTCATTTACGAGTAGCATAGCAAGCTACCAATAATCAAGTTAATTTCAACAGCTGGGAAATTTTTTGCCGCTGTCAAAAACTATCGCCTGAAATTTTCACTGATATCAAAACGGAAGACTGGCTCGAGCATCCAGTGTTAGGAAACGAAGTCGGAAGTAAACTGCGGCTGCGAGCTAAAGGACTAACATTTCGACCTACATAATGGGTTTATATCATAGATCTAGTAGACATCGATTGCCGGCTCGTTATATAGTCAAGTAGCTAATCATGGACAATTCAAAATGTCGGCTCAAGCGGGACAAAGCTCAAGTGACTAGTTTAAAATTAGCCATCCCTACAGCCTGCTCCAATAACTAAATACCTGATATGAACACACCTAGGAAGTCTTTGGTAAAATACAGGAGCTCTTTTAGTTCAAGTCAGGAAAAGTGTTATTTAAGGAAGGTTAACATCTTCTGTCCGTTTTCACACGTTAAAACATGCCTTCGCTGGAAATACACGGCCAAAATAAACGAGAATACCAACAATAAAACACAAAATTGACACAAGAAACATTTTTTATTTTACAAAATTTTTCGCCATGTGTCGAGTCGTCATCGCTCTTAGTGTCCAGCGGACACATTCCCATTATATACTTCATGCATTAACATCCCTCTCCCGAATGCAACAGCATTCGAACTATACAAAAGAAAACAAAACAAAACAGTGTAATCCAATGCTACAACTATACGTAGTCCAATGCTACAAAAATAAACAGTCATAGTTAAAGTTCACCGTCATTGACTTCATTCGGCCACTTACTCTAAAGGACACAATCCATGAATTGCGCGTAGATACTCATTACCTTTTGATTTTACCTTTACCACTCTAACATGTCCATCACTACCAGGATAAACTTCTACCATTCGACCACGAGGCCAGTCACCACGATTAGCTTTCGTTTCGGCAATCAGAACCACATCTCCTGATTTCATGTTATGTTTGGCATGTTCTTCGCTTGTACATTCAAGCCAGGAAGAAATTCTTTTCCCATCGCAAACAATTCCAAAAGTTGTTGCACTCGATACCATCTTTTCCTTGGGTTACAAATCTCTCTGTATACTGCTTCTGTAGCAATCGTCCTCCAATCTGAACAACGAGGAAATAGGTTGGCGTGAGCGGTGAAAGGTCATGAGGATCTGCACTAACATAGGTTATTGGCCTTGAGTTTAACACCTCTTCGGCCCAACATATAACTGTATGTAACTCCGCATCTCTAATATCTGCATCACCGAAAATGATTTTGATGGCCTTCTTTGCGTTTTTGATTAAAGCTTCGAACACTCCACCAAAGCGCGATGCAGACGGTGGGTTGAATTTCCATGTAATCGGTTGTCTTACTTACTTCTCTTGATCCAGGTTCTGGATTAACTGGCGCATCTCTCGTTCTGCCCCCAAAAAGTTAGTTCCATTATCGCTTACTACATAAGACAGTGTCCCCTTCCTGGATACCATTTGAATAAATGCATTAATAAAGGAATTGTCCAATGAGTACGACATCTCGTGTCGCTAATCAGGTAAATAAACACAGGTACCGTTTGGCCTTCCTTGCCCCACGACCTTGTTTGGTCAAAAATGGTCCAGCGTAGTCAACTCCAACCTTGTCAAAAGCGCCGACCGACTCCATTCTTGCCCTAGGGAGAAGACACATTAACTGTTTGGCAGTCTTCATGGAAAATCGGCGGCGGCATCCAAGACCAGGAGAAGTTTCAACAATGGAACGTACTGTCTTTCTCCATTTAACTACCCAGAAGCGGGACCGTGACTGTGTCAAAGCGAGCTCAACCCCAGTACCGCGTCCCAAATATTGATGGACGTCCATCACAATAATTATGGTCACGGAATGCTTCTTAGGTCGTAGAATGGGATGTTTCGTGTCATAAGGCAAGCCCTCAGTTTGACTCAAACGTCCGTCCATTCTCAAGAGACAGTTCTCATCCTTTTTAGGATTCAGTCGTAGCAGCGTTGAATCCTCTTCATTTCCCGGAAAACCTTCACTCTGTGCTTGCATTATTGACAATGTTTCTCCTTGTGTAATTTCGTCTTATGAAAGCACGTTTCCTTTCGTTCTTGATCTTGTTTTTAGATTGCGTACAAAACGTAATACCCACGCGGTTTACTCGGCATAGACGCCGGAAATTTGAGAAACGCTGTGAATCAAATACAGGCTCACCCGTTGATCCTGTTATATGGGTCTCAGCAAGAGCTCTTCTCTCACTACCATCAACTTGTTTCGGGTTTCTACTTGGAGGTGCGGGCCAGCTCTGTTGGTCGTCCTTCAAGAATGCCGGACACTTCGTCCATCCAGAAGATCAAGTTGGCTAATTCCGAGGCTAGCATTCCTCTGGTAGCCAGATCGGCTGGATTTCTGGTGCCTGGAACATGGTGCCATTGCTCTGGAGTTGTTGTACAATGGATTTCGCCAATCCTATTAGCCACGAAGGGCTTTAGCCCTTGTTTTGGCTGTGCAACAATGCCATACGTTTTCTCAATCTGTCCAGAAAACCACACCTTTACTTCAAGCACTTTTAGGAAGTTCTCGGCTAAGCCACTTGACAACACAGTTCCCATACGTTCGAGGCAAGGTATAGTCATGAATTTTACCGGAGAGACTTGACACTTTGAACCCACAAGGGTGGAGGTCACGGCTTTTTCTGGGTGCGAGCTCACCAAATAAATATGCCACGGTGGCATATGGACCTCAAGAAGCGTCTGAAAAAATATGTATGTATATACTGGTGGAATTTGCAAGACGGAGTGAACGCGGGATGGACACACCAGACAAGAATGGGCGGTCTGACACCCATTGCTCCCAATTGGCGGCTAAGTTGTCTGGCAAGGTATGGTCCCAATCCAGTCCAGCAAACCAAATTTCCTGCATCAGCTTCTTGGCTCTCACTATACATGGAGATAAGAATTGAAGAGGGTCGTAAATGGCTGCGATTGTGTTCAAAACGTTACGTTGGTCAAGGGTTTGCTGGTTTCGAGCTGCTGGAGCTGGAACGTAAATACGTCATCCTTTGCTCGCTTCGTTATTCCTAACGTCTTCGTCTTCATTTCTCCGTCTATGCTGAAGTTTGCTGTCGCAAGGCGGTCATTCTTTGGGATATTTTTCAACACTTCTGGCTGATTTGAGGCCCATTTTCGTAAGTGAATTCCCCCAATCCCAGTCGGGTAGTAAGCTGGCGTTGTAAGTTTTGGGCAATCTCTTCCGTCTGGAATCAAGGAGTTCACCGACATACATTGCTTTATGGACTGATTCTGCTGCGTCGGGGAACATCCTCGTACCCAGGGTCTTATATCTCCGCTCCTGCTACTCTCACGCTACGACAAAGACCCTCGTTCAGGCTGGTCACATGACACCCTACTTTGTCCCATCGCGTGGGAGGGAGGGTGCAATTGAATATTCCTGCGGACATGATCAATCGACATGTCACAACGGCTCTGGTCACAAGGTGGTTCAGAAAAAAGAAAGGCGAAGTAGATAATTGTGATTTAACTAGAACTTTTTATGCGCTCACCGACTTTACACCTTTTTAGCGACCATTATTTTATTGACTGAGTGATTTTATAGACATAAAAAAGCGTATACAAAATATTATTAGCGACTTGGAATTTTTTGTTTACCTCGGTGTTGGCCGTCAGCCAGCAAAATTGAAATGATGCGTTGTAATAGACTTAATTCATGGCATCATTTAAACATAATGTTGGCGTAGATCAGTGCCAAAGCAGCGATTTTCTTCTCTTCGCTGTAGTTGAATTCTATTATTTCGGACAGAACAAAAGCTTGCCCTCAACTCCTTTACGATTCTCCAGAGAAGTTTGGAAGCTCAACACTTTTAAGTCTAATGGGAGCAATCTGTACTACATGCCCCTTGCCTTCAGGGGCTAACTCCAGATTTTCTTCAAGCTTCTGGCTATTAGGAAAGTTTTTGACAGCCTCATTATCTGATTTGTTGGACACTTGCTCAGCTTCCTCGGCTCTTGTTTGGTTTAACATGGCCACTTTTCTATCCTCTTCTGTTCTTTGTTTGCTAAGTTGAAGGTACACAATTGATATTTCCATTTCTTGTTCCTTTTGCTTTTGTTCACACTTCTTTAGCTTTTTTGTGCTTCCTTTCTAGGGTTAACATAAAGGTCACCTGAAACGTAAAATACAACTTTACTTTAAAAAAAAGTTCACCTTGCCAGAAGTGCCCTCGCAAAATTTCAGCGTCGACACTTTAATATTTAACGAAATATGGGGGTTTAAAGTTGCCAAAATGGCCATTTCCGAGCGCCGGCCGAAAACGCCGCGACCAATATGATTTTGTAGCCTCGGGTGATTGTGACGTCATTTGTGACACAACAAGGGCACAGAATTGATTATTCTGTGACAAGGGTTTTCAACTTTTCC
>JAOBAZ010304822.1:0-13849 GCA_026546875.1 Pteroeides caledonicum
TACAAAATTGTTTTGATTATAATTTGCCAACACCTGGTAATTTATACCAAAACAAATTTATTACTATTAACTTTTATACGTACAGTTTTATATATTATATACTGACTGTTAATGATTATAATGTAAAAGAAATAATACCTTGGTTTTACTTCCTTAGAATTGTTCTTAAATTTTACATGCTATTACATTACTTGGACAAGAAATATTTTAAGACATATATATTTTGAAAACGTTCATCAATATACCGAATATGTAACACTTTGTCTTTTCTTTTCCAATTCTATTAGAAATCAGATAGAGACTGTGATTATTTCGATTCTGACTTCACAACAGAAGCGCCGAAGCTAACTCCAACTGATAAGGCTTTGCTGGCATCCATTGACCAGAACCAATTCAAAGGATTTTCGTATATTAACCAACGATTCACTCGAGAAGGACGTTGAAATATCTATTTTAACTCACTGCTGCAAGGTTTTTATATCATTGAGATCTTCCCTAGAAAGAAGACCTGTTCTTTTAACGTGCTCATTTGCAACAACAACGTGAACAAGAAAGAACATTTTTTCTTTCGAGTACAATCGGAATTTCGTTGTTTTCTATCGTGGGATATCTGAGCAGAACATTCAAAAGTCGGGATATATGATACTGTGTTCATAAGTTTGATTTGCAAGTTGACGAATTCCTGCATATTTATTTTTAATAATTATATTTTCAACGCGTTTCAGTTCTTTGTTTAACCGGCATTACATTTAAAAGCGAATAATTGTTTTAGTAGAAAAACAAAGATATCAAATAATATTACACAAGATTTTTTAGTAATTTATTTATATATTTACAAAAAACGTGCATAAAAAATACGGTTTTGTCGCTACTTCTTTATGGACAAATGAATGCAAGTTCCAGTGTAGCCAATCAAATTACTTGATTTGCAATAGAATACTTGTCCTTTTTACAATTCAAAACTGTGTATCAAATCTCCGAACTGTGTGTTAATAATAGAACTGAAAACTGATTGAAATATTTAGTGTAAACATGATACCAAACTTACATCTAAATGAATAGTAAAGTTTTTGGTGTTTTGTTTATCTTAACTGGGAAGAAAATCTTCACATTATTTGTCATATTATTTAAAGGGATATTACTTTTTACTACAACAAAAAAATTAATTAAGTAATTAGTTCATGACAGCTGTGTACGATGAGTGGCGATTATTTTGGTAACCAAAGTTAACGCTTTAAGGGATGTGGTAATAAATCATTTCTTTTTGTGTTTACCAAGGAGTATTTATTTCGAAATAACTACAAATTAGAAATTTTTACAATTGATTACAATTACTTAATTGATTACAATTTACAATGATTGCAAACATAATATTAAAGTTTCCCGTTACATCCTTACTTTTTGAAAAGAGCAAAGAACTATAGCAACAAAATAGAGATCTAATTTTGTACTTTTAATCATGCATACATACTCATAATTAAAATGTTTTGAATACAGCGTTGTGAGATGATTTGCTGGGGAAATTGCACAGTGTAGCGGCAGTTCACGATTGAGCATTAAAATAATACGAGATCAACTCGATAGAAAAATAAACCTACCTTGGCTGTGACGTCATTTATATCTCGTCCCAAGGATGGTTATTCGTATCCAAGATGGTGGATTGTGTAATGTGTTTTCTTAAAAAGTAAAATATTTCCAAGAACGGCATAAAAAAACAACACGTTTGATGAAATAACTCTTCTTGTAAATGAAATATTTTTTATTATTACCACGACCCTTTCAATCATTCAGTTCATTTGAGGTTTCATTTCAAAGCAACATTGCCCATATTACTGCAAAATAAAGTTGATAAAATGGTTATTTTTGAAACTCAAAGTATCATTTGTTAATGGTTTACATATCTGCATGGCAAATGGCAAACATCACAACCACTTTGTCAACTAGTCTTCGTGTAGTTCTAATTAGTCATAGCTTTTACATGTAAATTTTAATGTAATTTAACCGAAGATTTCTTGATCGATAATAAATGAAGCATAGTTTAATAGTGTCCTAAACATCACTTGCAATTACATGACCACTTCCTAACTGGAGTAAAACTAACCTCAAAATGTCAGTTAATGTGCGACAGCAACCACTTGCTACGTGAAATATACCCGGACATTCAGGTTACCGACAGGCAATTTTGTCCCGTCATGTTACGCCGTCGAACAATAAAACATTAACTGTAGATGAGGATGTCAATGCGAATTTTTTGTTTACCTTTTGCTATGCTTGATGGATCAAACTCTTTGACTGTAGTTCATATTATAAATACGTATCTTATAGTATATAGTTATATACAGTAATAATTTTGCTTTTTGTATATGTAATAAAGTTCGATTTTCAAATCAACATGTTTTGTATTATCCAAACTAGCCTGTGTCCCAGTCCACAGACAGTTGGTGTAGACTGGCCATGAGACATGTCATGGCCAGTCTACACCAACCGTCTGTGGACTGGGACACAGGCTAGTTTGTATGTTATCATTACCATTGGTCTATATATAGTCGTCAATTTAGTCGATATTTTGATAAAAGTTTAAAAGATGCAATTGGCTTTGGGAAAGTCCTGTCGAAATTTTTTACTGATGTTACCCCGCGAAAATTTAAAATGGACAACCAAATCCACAAAATATTTTAATGATATTTGTATTGGTTGAAGACAGCTATACGTTCGAACATTTCCTTTAAAATGTTTGCAAGTAAAAACATTTCTCGTTTTACTGATGTTTAGAGCTATGACTTAATATGTGCTAATGTAGTGATAAACTGCTTTACCGTTAAGAAGACGCTATAGAAGACATACAAAACCGTTTCAGCACCGTTAACAGGTGTCAAGGTAGCCATGGCCAGGACTCTTCATGCTATATAGTTACTAAAAACCAAGTCGAATGAAAAGATATGCCAGTTTAAGAAATAATTTTAAACTTGCTCTACGCGAAACCTTTCCAATAAGCTTCTTACTTTCTCCTTAATGAAATAGCTAATAAAAGTCGCTTCTTTTGCCATACGTGACGTAACAAACCGCTTAATAAATATTGGCGTGAAAATACTTTTGATTTATGCTCTTTCAAACTTCTCGCTGTGTATTTTTAGCTCATTATGACTCATCGGCACCAACCCATGAAAACGAGGCACCCACGTGGTATATTCTCATGGGATTTTCTTGCATGGTAAAAATGATGAGTCATACCATTATTTTGTAAAAACATTTTCCTTTAGTAAATCAGCTATATCTTTAGTTTTGGTCAAATGTTTCAAACGTGGTCTATACCGAATCTTTTAAGCTCAACGAACACCAGTTACCTCGTCGTTAATAAGTTCGATAATAGATTGCTGTATACCTTATTGAGTCGCCGTCAAATTCGTTCGCGACTCGCTCGAAGAATGTACGCTGAACACCCAAAGCACTATAAATGCACGCCTTTTGATTAAAACCACCGCTTCAGCAGCGAGACAAACTGAATGAGTAGTGTCCTATAATTTATTTTTATTTCAAAATATTTTTTCTCGAGATGCAACACCTATTCAAATATTGGTGCGCGTATAAACCAGGCCTGACACTTTCATTATCTTCGCTGTTTCCTTAGTTATGTTGTCTGGTGTTGGTCAAAGAATATTCAACTAGGGATAACATAATTTTTATTAACACTTACTGTCAGAGCTCATCTTGACATGTAAATTTGTCTGACGCCATAAATAAAGTAAAGAACTAAAAGTCAGTTAACTATGATAGTGAAAGGTCCTTTCAGTTCCGCGTATAGGTTTTTTCATACTTAGATATTTTACTCTGGTCTAACGACAAACTTTCACTTTTCAATAGGAGAGCTTCGGGAATTTGGGAGTGAAAAGGTAAAATACAACCCCTTAAACAATCATAACCTTATTTTTAACGTTTTAAGCAAACTTTTTGTCAGCAGGAAATGTAAGAATGTTTAATTTTTTTATAGCAATCTCGTAACTATATATAGATTTTTTTTTCTTGACAATTACATCCAGAATAAAATGTTGCCACTTGGTCATTACGTCGAAGCGGTTGTTGTTTTTGACTTTCATAATCTGGCAAAGCTTTTCCCAAGGAATCATGACAATAGAGAGTTGACGCGAGAGTTTTTGATCACTTCTCTCCTAGAGCGCTATATTTGAGCTCGTCTAACGTTATGGCTGCAAGATATTAAAAATCGACCATCGCACGCACTAGTGCGGGTTGTTCGTTGATTGGTATAATGAACTATTATAAACCAAATTCCAAATAGAACTGTTAACTTTTAAACTCAAGATTCGAGTTAGAAAGAATACGACAAAAATGAAATGGTAATTACCATTTCATTTTTGTATCATTATTTTGAATTTGGATCTTGAGTTTAGGAGAGTTACCAATCCCAGTTCGTTTCGACTTCTATATGTTGATAACAAACCGCCATCTTGTATCTTTTGCCAAATGTACTGCTATTGAACTATTAGAAGTGCGTATAATTATAAAAGTGTAAAATTGTCAGATATGTGTAACGTTTTGCTGATGTTTTGGACGAAGGTCCTTCATAATTCGCTAGAAACGTCAGCAAAACTTTTCATACATTTTGCAGTTTACTTTGCTTTTTTATCTTGTAATATTGCTATCAAGCAGCAGTTAAATAACAGTAACGACATTTTTTTAAAATAATCAGTTTTGCTAACATCTTGAATTGGTCCTCCGGTCAACATTTCCCCTTTCAGTCTGCAAGCAGCCTATGATAAATTCTAAATTTTCCGCGCTATATTTTTAGCTCGCGCTGTGATGACTCACACGAAATCAAGGTAACCACGTGGGTGTTTTTCGCGGGAATTTATTAAATCGTAAACTCATGACTCATTATTAATATTTAATTATTTTTAAAATAGTGAAAAATCTTCACGATACAAAATGAAATACAAACATGTCGCTTAAATATTTAAACAATTGTTATATAAGCTTAACTTGAAGTAATCCTTCTAACGAGTGACTATTCAAAAAAACTATGGTATGGTGCCCAAAATCGTAATAACAAAGCAGCTTGGTTAAATAGCAAAGAAGTGGCATAGATTACCAAATACTGTAAACATCATCAAAATTTATCATTTTGTACTACCATTCGCCGCCATTACATTCAATATTTCAATCACCATCACTTGCACCATCACCCAATTAGAGGATAAAACATTTGTAATTAACCCCTAAACATTTTTATAATCAAGGAACGATTTATGGGAATTCATTCGGAACAATATATAAACAAAATGTTCACATTGAAAATTTTCCTGCAATATATATTAACGGTTCACTGGAATATATGTTCCACTCAACTTTAAATATTATTATTCTTAGATTAAATATTTTTTTGAAAAGAAGGAAATTAAGTTTTGTGTAGCAATTTTGTGGAATATTTGAAACATTGTAAACTTGTAAGACCTGCATAAACCGGCATTATTTCGCACCGCTATAGTCGTATAGACTAAAATGAATACATGGTGTCATGCCTGATGGGAATTGGGTATTGGCGAAAAATAACAGATCAAATGTTTTATATCAATCTGTAACTTGTCATAAAAGTTTCAACAATCCAATTGTCACTTTGAATTGTGAACAGCTGTGTGACTTAGGCTAAGGTTACTAAATGAAATAGCAGTCTGTGATCTTGCATCAAACCTTTGCTGTAGGTTGGCTGGTTTCTCATTAGGACCCACCTCAAACATAGTATCGTTTAACTGTCTTACAATTTCCGGGTTGTTACAGTTGTTTTTCTAGCTCGACAGTTTATTATAGTGGAAATTGTGCTAATTGCTTGTCTTCATAGAATTTTTGTTTTGCGATAAACACCATATTGATATCAACAATAACGACTGTGCTCTAAAAACTGTAAATATTCGTGTCGGAATAATTGACCAGAAAGAGTTTTTTTTTGTGGTTCTTACTTCTTGTATACATGCGCTGTTTTCGTGTTGATTTATTTTTGTCTCACCCATCCACTGTGAAGTGTTTAACAATTCGCACATATGGTTTGCTTAGCGAGTTGACAGGTTGGTCGCATCGTTTTAAAAAATTTTGGTATGGCTTTCACAAGTGTAAACTTAACACCAAAACATTTGCATATGCATTCTTGTCGTAACGCGTCTCTGTTAATCTCTAAATATATTTTATCAATATTTACAATGTTTAGTTGAAACTAAACCTAACACAATTAACATGCCTTTGCGTGTATCACTTAGAAATGTCTAGTTTTTATTTTTGAAGGCTATGAATGCCAACCTGGTTCACCAGGGCCCAGGTTGACAACAGATCAGGGCGAAATGACAACTATAGAAGCAAATTGTTGATGGGCCAGAACACAAGAGTAAATAGTGTACTTGTATTTTTTTCTTGATATGTGACACGCAGTGGCTTAATTTTATTGGCATTCTGTCAGGTTATAATTACAATTTCCAGCTAATCGTAACAATGTATTCACCAGGATGTCGATTGAGTTAAAATCAACTTCGTTAACGGTATTCCCGAGTTTTTTGCTTGAAAAAGCGAGACAAAAAAACCTTTGTTTTATATTTTAGTTAATTAGTTACAAGCACAGGTAGTTTGTTTTAGACATATTGAAATAATGTAGTGATGAAAATCAAACTAATTTGTTGCGTTTTAGTGTTTAGTAACTTGTTAACAAAGGGAAATTGAAAATCAACTTTCGCAATTAATGAAAATTAATGTTGCTGCTTAACAAGACAAATATGGTGCAAACATGATCATTATTCTTTCCTTGATGCAATCGAACTCTAAGCTAATTTCCATAAATCTTTCGATTATATTGTGGTTATACGGTAATAAGCGCATCATATGTCAACACTTGTGTCATTCTTGGCGCATTTGTTTTCACTCGGATTTATCTAGCCAAGCGTACATTGTAGGGTTAGCGCAATATCTAAAAATATGCCTTAGACAGAGCTATTGTGATGGTATTATAATCCAAAAAAGGAGACGGCGTTATTGAAGTGATGCACCATCAATCCTCTTTGTGCCATTGAGTGTGGTGGTGTGGTAACACTGTCAAAATTATAATTTATGCGTATTAGTCATCTTGTTTTCCTTATTTACTCTACAAAAGCACGTGAGGTGTAATGTAAACCCATTTTAAACAAAAGACGACCTGTGCTTTGATTGGTTGCTTAATCATCTCTCGCCTTCTCATTGGTCGATATTAATTGGCATAGCAAGAGCCTAGTGTATTTTTGATGCCGGGAAAAATCTTGAAGCTGTGAAATCACAACTTGTTGCGCCAGTGAGAAGGTCACTGACAAATATTTCGTTTTTTCATTCGTCTTGCTGTTCCAGAGGAGTTTTCTTTCCAGAGGCCAAGTGATCATCGCATTCTTGGTTCAAGTGTTTATCTAGTAAGTAACTTGTTTCATTCTTGCAGACTTTTAGCATAGTGGTCATTTTTTCCCGACCAGAGTGTAGAGAGCATTCGTGTATCTTCTTTAAATAATCTCTCCAAGTTGTCGTGCGGCAGAATTTCATCCTGAGCTTCTCCATTTGAAATGTTTACAAACGCTTGGGTTTCTACCATCCATAATTCATTTTTCCACATGGAATAATTATTTTAAACGGTAATGAATATTCTGTTTCTACAACGTAGCAGCAAGCAGCCATCAAAAGGGTTGGAAATTTGATGGAAAATCTCTGATGGAATTCTGCGGTGTTGTGTTGGTCATGTAAGTGTTAACTACACCTTAAATTACTAGTTAAGTTTCAAGTTAGTTGTGTAGGTGTTTGGTAAAACTTTAGTCGAAATTAAAGTTTATACGCGAAAGTAAACACAATCAACACCATCGCTTGCCTTGCGTCGATGATATTATCTGGTTTGAAGAGAAGCCGGTCTGGAAGGCGAATGTGTTATTTTAAGAACTATTTTTTATGTAAGGGTTTAGCTACGAGCTTGGTTTCTTTAGCGTACAGTAACAACGGTTAATAAATATAGATAAAGTTTGTCAAGGCAGGAAATGTATAAAACTGTGCTTATAAATACGAATTTGACACTTTTACTAAGTCTAAAGTCGACTTATTAATGTGTAGAGAGGAATGTCTCAACTCCTTGATACATAATAACGAATTATGGAAGGTAACAACTGGTTTAAACCCCTCGATTTAGTTGCTTTGCCACAAGTAGAAACAGAGCCATCAATTTTTAATACAGAATCTTCCATGGCCTATGTTGACATCTATATAACATATCGAAATTATTGTGGAGAAGCGAGGTTCTTCAAATTCCTCGCGAAACATGCGTTCTGACGAGATGAAATTCGAAACCAAAAGCAGGCGCAGATGTGGCAGTATTTTCATCCATTCCGGGTACTTTTGAAAAGAAACAACTCGCGTATATACCTGCAAAAGTTTCGACTGGATAAAGATTTGTTTGACCTGAGGGGCGGTAGTAATATCTTAAGGCTATGTTTTTTTATTAAAAATCGCCATATTTTGGGTGTATTGTAACATACTATAATAGATAGGAACATTACTTGAAAGAGAAAATCCGAAATTTTTATTTTATTTTTATTGTAGCTGGTTTGTTATAGGAAGTGGCTTGTAGTTATAATATACCATTGTGATTTGCATATGAATAGTAATATTATATTAATAAGTTTCGCCACCAGACTATATCACAAAAAGGAAAAACGTTTCAAGTTAGATGAAAGCACAAAGACTTACATTTACAGTGAAGTTGTTTTTTATTTTCGCTAAGAAAAATTGTTGCTGTTTTAATCGCTGTCAAGTATTCAATATGTGTATACCTGCTAATTTAAAGATTCTGACCGTTCGTTTTGAGAAAAACTCTTTAAGCTTTTTTCTGACGTTGCATTCAGGTAATTTTTTTACCAATTTATGTCACTAACATGTTTTTAAGTTAGTAAATTTAGCCATATTTGAGCAGTCATTATGGGGAACTGATATTTATTTATTGAAATAAAAAATAAAACTATTTTTTGGCAAAATTTAAGGGATTTCTCTTTTTAGTTAACATAAGTAAAAATAAATTAGTCAAATCAGTGGGTTAATATTTACAAGAACTGCATTCATGTGGCAGATTTGAAATAAATTCAAAAATAGTGTAGACAGTATTTTTATGTTGTAAAATTTGCCATATTTTTAAAAGTTACATTTTTCAAATATAGTTCTTACTGTATCAATAGGTGTGCTACCACCAGTATGTAGTAGAAATTTATATAAAAAAATTAAAAATCTGGTAATACAAGAAATTAGCAGAAGAGGTGTTATAGGGAACCCTGACTACCAAAACAAAGATCATTTTTTGTTTCTTTGTCTTATCTCTATCCTTCATTTCTAATTTGCTCTGAAAGTTGAGCCTTTGAATCCATGGAGGCTTGGCATATTTGTTAATTGTTTTCATCCATTAATTTTACAACAAGATTAACTGCGTACTGACTGATCAATGACAAGTGCAACAATTATAGTTTACTAACTATAGAGTAAATTGGCGGTTATCAACTAGTCAAGCAACCAAGTTACGTCATGAAAAACCAAAATGGTGGCCTCCATTCAGAGGCTCAACTTTCAAAGTAAATTACAAATGAAGGATAGAGTTAACACAAATTTGATGCATATAGATCTCTCTTTCACTTCATTTAGATGTAATTAATTGGTATTTGATTTGATAATCAAGGTTCCAACAATGTTTGAATTTGGTTGCCTTGGTTAAACAGTAATAATGAACAAACCCACTTATTTTTCTTGTGTTGTGGTGCCTGTCATACATGTCCAAGTAATATGGTTTACCAGGCACTTAAGTTACAAGACTTTATCTCAAGTGTAAATCAATAAAATTTCATGATGTTTATAATAAAATTTCCTTTGTGGCTATATTGCGCTAGATATATTATATTGACACAGAATAAATAACCAACCAGAAGTCCAACTTGCTGTCCCTTCTTTCGTACTGAGCATGTCAGAATGCTTATGCCATCCTGGCCAGTTTCCCCTGCACTTTTGTCCTACCCTGATGCATTTCCCAGTCTCAAGAACAGACATGCATTGTGTACTTGTATTAAAATCACTGTGGAATTCGACAGCCGTGGTCAGTCTTCTATTTCGCTTTTTAATTGTTTGACCTGTGGAAAGTGATACTGCAAGTGCAGTGTGCTGGTAGGAAAAAATACTGCGTAAATGAAGGAAGTGCTGGAAGAACTAGCCAGGATGGTGAGTACAGATGGCTTATGTAACATGCTTCTTGCAAAATATGTGGAGACATGAACTTCAAAGAGACCGAAAGGAAGTTGGACTTCTGGTTGATTATTTATTCTGTGTGTTGGTGAAGTAAATTTGTAATGATTTAGGAAACCAATGTCATCATTCTAAAATCTTGTCTTCGTCTTAACAATTGTATGCTAACAACAACAGCCCATATGATTGAAATACTTTCAAATAATTATGTATAAAAATGAATTTTTTTTTCCATCAATGGTATTTGATAGTGAATGTTGGAATGATATACCAATACTTAGCTACCAAGCTCATTACAATGTTGTTAAAACTTTTAAACCATTTTGATAACACCAATCTAAAATAGCACAGCTCTAATGTTGCAATTGTTTTGTTTAGGTGCTAGTTAACTGGTAAACCTACGGTATTTTGTTTTCAATGGCATCTTCCAAGAGAAGAAGAACCAGTGGTGTAAATTATGGTGAATGTCAACGTTACTGCACTAGGTCATCTGTAAAGCAACAAAACATAGCCACAAGAAACAATGTCAATGATATGGGTCCTTTTATTGGTTGTCTTCCTCCAGAAATGTTAACAAATATTCTTTCATATCTTGATGCCCCATCATTAGCTTGTCTAGGGTCTACTTGTAAAACACTATATCAGTATTGTGATCGAATGTGGAGACCATTATGCAATCGACTTCACTTAACACGTCAGCCAACAATCCTTTGTGTGGGGAGTGCTGATAAGAAAGACTCTATCTATAATTATGATAATGCTGTTGAACTTTGCATATGTCAACGACACAGAATTTCTGCAATTAGGAACTGGTTGTATTCGAGATGGAGGTGTGTTGTCTGTTATAGAAATGGGTCACAAAGAGTTGATATGCATATGGATGTAACTTTATGTGAAACTTGTCATCCCTTGTTTTACCGCCGGAAATGTCATGCAAAGGTGAGCTACATGTATGTGAAGAATATGAATTGGCCATTCAACAAATTTTACTCTGGGAAACACCAAAAAATTTTACTTGCCCAGGGCAACTCTACTACTGGCAGTGGGTAAGCAAGTGCTTTGGGATCTCTTTAACCCAAGCATTGTGAGACCAGTTGCAAATAATCAACTTAACAGATTTTACTCTGACTAATTGCCAGATGATTTTACTTGTTAGGGGAAAAACCTTTCATCTTTAATGGCTTAAGCAGTTTGCCTAACTTTGTTGTTTTTTGCTTGAATGTTTTTTTAGGAGCAGTTTAGCCTAACAGACAAAGACCTTAGAATTATAGATAGTGAATCATATGAATTCCTTGTATCAGATCTTATTACAATTGCACGAGCAAAATATGGTGGAAAGGGGGGTTTACAGACAAGATTGGAGGATAGGAAACAAGTAAAAGAAAAACGAGAATCTGATAAACAATGTTCATTGGTTCACCGTGAAAGTCAAGTAGTCAATGCTCTTTATAGTTTGGCCAGTTCTTATGAAGATGTTTTATGTGTTGATGCAAGATGTATGCCATATGTAAGCAGCCCGCCAGCTCATCCTCATGCTTTACAACAGTCAGCAGAAGATGCTGCCAAATGGTTGATCGCTTGCAAAAACAGACAAGAAGCTCGACATAAAGCACTACTGAATGAAATCAAAGTTAGGTCTGCACGATGCAAAGGCTGTCAAGCAAAAGTTGATCACAGGTAATTAATCAATAATTATTCTAGAACTTTACCATAATATTGTACATTATTATTTTTTTTAATTCATTTTTTAAGTAATATTTAATATGAAGATTTTTAGAGATTTCTTGTGAATATAGGGAAGTTATATTTATTTATTATACCAGTGGTTGGTCATTAAAAAAGTGTCAAATTATGTAAATACACACTGCATTAATACATCATCAATTGTTGTTGTTCTGGTTGCAATTATGCACAGTTTCTAACTTGTCTATATCGTCAGTTATGTGGCCAATGTGAAAATCTCACAAAAATTGACCAAGACAAAGTATGAAGTTTGTTCCTAGTTTTCATACTGTTTGTATGAATTTTCAGTCAATTCTTAATTCAAATTTCTTTCTCTAATACTAAAAACATTTTTTGTATCATAGCCACAGTGTTAACAAACAGTCAACCAGTTGCCAATTATTCTAGCAGTTGTGCATTTTGTAAACAAACCAATTAATTAATTAAATGATCTTGTCCTTCTCTAGACTAGCTCCATCCAGCCTGAAATGTAGTCATGTTTCTCAATCTGAGGAAAAGGCAAAAATAAAATCAATTAGAGAAAACTTTAAGGAAGACATAACACATTACAGCAAACATGGTTTGCTTTACCTTGAAGCTGGGCCTTACGATATTGAAGAAAAATCAGGTCAAGAACTCATGATGAGACATGAAAGAAAATGTAAACTACAGAAAGAATTAATAGACAAGAAGAACTTATGGCCAGATATTTTAAATGGTATGTGTGTTGTATCAACAGCAAACTTCTTGTCGAACAGTTACTGAATGATACTTTGTTTGTAGGTGGCAAAGATCCTATGCTTAGTCAGTTTGCTCAAGATTATATTTACAAAGGTGTTGCTTATTTGGAGAACAAAGGTACTCGCTTTCAATTGCGAAGAGGATTTGATGTGGCACGAGTGATTATCACAAGAGCTAATGGATGGGATATCAGGAAGAAGGAAATTGCAGAAGCACTTGCAGTAAAGGGAATCACGTCAGAAGTGAAAGATCTTAAACTACAGAGTCAAATGTTAATTGATGACTTCATAGAGAGCTCATTTGTGGTATGTTTCACTGTGAAAGTATTTAAAGAAATTTATTAATACTACTGTATCGGTATCATTGAGGTTGATTAGTGATTAATTTACCTTTAACTGAGGGTGATTTAATAAGGTCCTACCGTAAGTGTGTACTGTAGGTCAAACCTTAAACCTTCTACGACTTGAGAAATATTAGTCACTAATTAACAGGAATGTCATGCTATCAGTTTATTCTATAATTTCCCCCCACTTAATATCACTTAATAAGTCCAAGTTAGAATAAAACTTTGTCAAAGTTTATCAGACAATGAAGTAATGTTTTAAATGATTGAGGTGTGTTGTTTGTAATTTCAACATAGACAAGCCAACCATTTTGCATACTAGGTAAGATTTAGTTACTTGTCCTGTTTTAGCAATGAAGTGAGATTAGTTGAGTTCCTAATAATAGAGGCTAATTACAGGAAGCTATGATGTTATTTGAAAATAGGGGACTCGTCCCTAACAAGTATGTAATATATTTGATCCCTTTATAGCAGTGAAAGCATTAATGTACATTGGTTTATTACCTTTTCCAGGTGAGAGGCCAACATATTGTTGGTTGTTCAGCAGTAGAGATTGTGGAGAAGGTTGCAATAATTGAAGGACATGAAAAAGAGCAACCATCATCTGTTGCTCAAAGATGTGCTCGAATTTATGCTGAATGTAACCCTAAACCGGGTAAGCATATTAATTTTTGTAATATTTCAAATCCGACTATGAGCACTGGACCAGATTTCAAGTCCGCGCAGTTTGATCCAGTCCCCGGCTTCACCTTGGACTGGATCAAACTA
>JAOBAZ010304933.1:0-13848 GCA_026546875.1 Pteroeides caledonicum
ATATACATATGTACATTTACATTGATATTGACATGTATAAATCTAAAATATACATATATATACCTGCACAGCCTGAGTTTGCTATCACTATATATTTATAGACATGTATATGTATGTATTATTAAAATCATCATGTATGTAATACTGGTACATGTACGGTACTTCAAGTTTACACTTGGTAAAAGCATTAACAAGCTAGAAATTGAATAATTATTTACCTAGGGTAATTGCAGATTGTGATGGAACTTCAATAGCCACTTCCTTAAGGCTTTGAGTATATTTTATTTCCTCAATCAATGGAATAAGGATAGCAAGACCCTATTATTGGAGAATATATTAACCCTTTCACTCCTGAACAGGACAAATGTTGTCTTTATATATTTTACTCTGTCTAACGCCAGACAATTTTACTTGTCAAGGGTAGAGCTCCAGCAATTCAGGAGTCAAACGGTTGAAAAACTATCTTCTTAACCCTTTCACTCCTGAGCAAGACAAAGGTAGAGTTCCAGCAATTCAGGAGTCAAAAGGTTAATATACCTATAAATCAATATACATTAATACAGTACGCATAAAGCATTACAATGCAAGGCAAACCCAAATGCTCAGCTCCCTGCTGACAATGTAAATGCTAAAACTGTTTTTATTTACTCATTAATGCATCCGACTTAATAAGTGACTCTAGCCATTAATGGCTGTCTAATTCAAAATGATTTTACTTGTCAAGAAGCCTTCTAGTGTCATTGAGTTAAAATAGACATACAGGTACATAGATTGTTTTAGAGGGTTGCAGAAGGCTTACAACCCCAAAATCTTTTGCACTCCTGGAAATATTTTGTCCCGGCCCCAACTACAGTATCACTCCTCACCCTAAAGACCTGTGCACTCTACTGTCAGCTCATAAGATATGGCTTACTGGGTCAAGTACTCTTGAAAATTTTCCAAATCTTTCAATCACCCAGGCTTCTTGTTGTGGGACAAAATTAATGATCTAAGCACAAAAAGAAATAAAATCAAGAAATTACAAAAAGTTTATAATTTTCAAGCTATATGTTCAACTTTAATAAGTAAAACTATTGACAACATAACTAAAAAGTAATTTACCATAAAACAAGAAAAATAAATATTGCACAATACTTACTGTGTTGACTGGGGCAGGTCTGTTTCTGTGCCCATAAAACCGCGAGGCAAACCTTAACTGACGATTTGCAATCTGTGGGTGATAATAAAGTTAAATGTTTGCTACTAAGACAGTCTAGTTCAACCAACATTATCAATGAATTGAAGTGTACATGAAATGAAAATGTTCATTTGTCTCATTCAAAAGATTATTTAAAATTGCAATGTAGCCTCTTTTACTGATTTTCTTTTTTGTAACTGTTTCATTTTTGAAATAATTAAGTTTCTTTTTTGTGCTGTGAAACCATGTTGTATCACATATTGCAAAATGAGATACATGTTGTATCACATACCTCAAAATAAGTTCTGATCTTTGTGTAATATATTGAGTATAAAATACAGGATGGGTAGACATTTAAATAATGTTACAGTATTCAATAATGGCAAGGATATTCTATATTGAATGGTTACTCATGCATTGTGTGATGTCACATGGTTTCACAGCACAGCACAGAAAAGAAACTTAATTATTTGAAGAACGAAGTGCTTCTGGTTGTGAAATCATGATATTTTTCAAACCGTGAAAGCATTAGTGTATTGCATATATTTTTCAGTCATTCAGCACTTCACCATTCTGTGTTAAAACTGTGCTGCACATGATATATACTGATATAGATAAATAGATAAATGTATGCTTATTCATGATAAATAATTTAATGAAGCAATTTAACCAATTAATGGGTTAATTAATACACATGTATTTAAATTTGCAACCAATTAAAAAAAAATCGAAAAAATTACATTGCAGAAAAGCTCGTATTATATTTCTAGTAGATAACTACGACAATGACTGAGAGAATGAGCTACAAATTAACAATTTTCTCAAAACAGCTATACCTGGAGAAACAGAAAGCTGAGGACAGTGCCATGAGTCTGAGAGCTGAATGCGTAGTACACTAAAAATAAGGTAAATCTATAAATAAAAGTTGTCTTACTTTGTTCGTTGTTTGTCTGAATCCAAGTGAAAACATCTTGTTCAAATGCTTTTACTAATATAATTATCAAACGATGAGAAAAATTGTTTTTATAAGAAAAATTGTTTTTCAAATAATAAGCAATTTTCCAACCTCGTACCCAGGCTCTTTACCTATCGCTCACCCCGTTTTTTGTCATGTGTTTTTCACTTTTATTACATCAAGTATTGCAAATAAATGGCTGCTGACAAAAAAGGGTACGACGATCATGTAAGCACGTGTTGTTGTTTGTGAAATATAAAATTTCTTGAAAACTGAAAGATGTCTCAGAAAACGTTACTGTTGTTTTTCTGGGACTTAGCATCAACAGACGAGAAAGTTCGTATTGATGCCGCTGTTGGCTTGATCAGGCATGTTAAACTAAAGGAAAATGAGAAATCAAATGATGTTAGTACTTTTTTCATAATAATTATATCAACTGTTTTAGTGTTTAGTATAAAAAATAATGATACATCATGATGGTCGATGATCATGTACATGCAACTTTTTTAATTGCTGGTGGTAAGATCCTAATAACATATATCGGTTGACGAATTACTGTTTAAAAACTATTGCTTCAGACACAAGTACTGGTTCCACAACATTACCCGGCATTGACCAATGATTTCATTTTTTGTATAAATGGCTTCAGCAATAATGAACTGTCATTAAATTGATGTTCGATGGGCTAAACCCATTCATGGCAGTGCCAACCACCCTGTGACTGGCCCCTTTAATCACTGCTATTAATTATAGCCTGTTCAAAAGTTCTAAAGCTTCTATTTGGTAAGTTGTAATCAATAAAAATAGACAGTCTGTTGCTATTTGTTATAGGTTGAACAATCTGAGGAACTAAGTTATACCATAAAAAGACTGATAAAAGGCCTGGGATCTTCAAGGAAGGCTGCAAGACAAGGCTTTGCCATGGCATTAACAGAAGTTACTTTACTGTTTAATCATATCACAATAGAAGATATAATGAAACAGATAAAGGAAATCTTAGTTGTTACAAAAAGCAGTTCAAGTCAGGTAGACAATTTTTATTTATGTAAAAGATTTCATCGCTTCTTATTAGCTAATAGCTATGTGTAAAATTGTCATGTCCAATAAGCAATGTCATATAATGTGGTATACAACTTTTTTCTTCCATGTTATGAAGTTATAACATGGATGAAAAAGTTATCTTGGTAAAGTTATGATGTCATGCCAATTGTTTGCTGAAGTTCATCATTATTAACCTCAGCCTTCGGCTTCGGTTGATAACAACAAACTTTGGCTTCAATTCTTCATGTCATGCTCAACCTCATTCAATAATTGTTAAATATAGCTAAGCATATAAAATTTTTATGACACACTGGACCATATAAGTACCTGAAGACTATGTTCAATCAGTACAAAATAATTTTATCCTGTAACTGTAGTAGTTTTACATATTATTTACTAATTAGGAGGAGAGAGATGCTTACTTTGGTCAGATTTTTGGTTATGCTACTATTGGCAGAGTGATCTGTCTTTCAAAACAATATAAAAATGTAAGTACATGTATGTATTTGAAGTAATTCCTAAATTTCCACATTTTGTTATTCTACTGTTACTTACCAATAATTCAGTTAACTGCTTAAGGTTACTTATAATAGTACAGGCCCGTGATAGGTAATTTATTAACTAGTATTTCTAAATACTCTTAACCTATTGTCTGCAGAGTTTTTCCCTGGACACTAGTCTGGTATTAACCTTAGTAAAGTATCATAACTAAGTTACCCAGCACTGTGGTGCAAATATCTGTGCCTCAAAAGCTTTTCAATGGTTTTTCTGCTTGTTCCAATCAAATTTTTTTGAATTGTAGCTTTATACATCTAGGATAGCAGTTATACCAAGTATACACTACTTATCTATACAGGTTATTGCTACTGTAAAGCTATTAATATATAAAATATTTAATATTTTCTTAAAAAAAAATAGGTAAAAATCCAATTGTCATCTATAACAACTGTGATTGAAGGATTAAAACAGATTTCAACCAAGAAAAGTTACCTTAAAGAAATTTGTCATAAAACAATAATCGATATCATAAGCATGGTAAGCACTGATGAATATAATTAGTTTACGTGTATATAATTTTTTTCTGGCTTTCTTTAAAAGCTACTGTATCTCATTTCTGATTTTTAAATGTTTTTAGTTGAATTATGATGAATTTAAAGAGCATGTTTTCCCCCTCCTGGAAAATGACATAAAATGCAGTTGGGAAAAATGTTCACCTGACTTACTTATTATTATATTGGGAACATGGAGGTTGTTTAAGGTGCAGTATTATATAACTTTCACATCATTTTACCATGTAGGAGCAAAACAGAGTGCAAATACCCAGCTGTATTGCACTCCGTATTGCACTCCGTATTGCACTGTAAAATACTGGTTAAAAACTGGTGTACTTCCGTATTGTGCTGTAAAATACAGTCTGGTTAAAAACTGAAAACTTCTGCTCGAAAACTTCATAAAACAACGCTATTAAAGCCAAAATGGTTTATGAAAAATGTTTCAGTGAACTTGCTTTTATTGAACAATTTGATTAAAATGCGACGCTTAGCATTCCCTATACTTGTCCTGTAAACCTGTTTGACAAGTTCATCATTAGCACTACATTGGCTTCCTAATTAATTGTACATGTGTGTAACTCAAGTTTCCGCAAACTCCTCATTGAATGGTTTAACATGTAATACAGCCTGGCATTTTACTTGTTTCCCATATTTTTCCCTGCCCTGCAGACTAGACACTCGTAAAATACCAGGCCGCATTACTTGTCAAACCATTTAATAAGCTATATGTACTAACGCTACTCTACCAGTAATAAAGTACTGAATTGACGTTTCCTAGCTTTCTCCAACTCTGTGAATCATAGCAATCAGTATTAGATATTTATTAAAAAAACTCAAATAACATTTAGAATGAAATTGGAAGCAAGATATTCAAAAAATTATGGAATTCTTCACATCTTGACAGTCCTGAAAATTATCCATGTTTTGCAAAAATATTACAGGTACAACACTGTAACTCTATTGTACAGTTGACATATTTTATTTATTGCATTATTTGCATAGTGGAAGTACAGGATCTTATAGGATCCTGCAGGATCCTAAATATGGGATCCTTTTAAATTTTAGGATCCTGTCAGGGTCCTACATAATCTTATAGGATCACACACAGTATCCTGCTCAGGACAGCTAGGGTTAATTACCTGTAGCACATGTATAACCGGTTTATCAAATATTATATATTAAACAAAAAACATTCCAGCTTACTATATATTTGCAATCAATTTATTTTTTAGAACTCTCACAACTCTCTTCACAAAGTGCCTTATGTGTGGGAAGAAGTATTTTGTTTGGTGCTTAACTCATCAACTTCAGACTTTGCAAACTTCTGGACAACTGTTGTTGATGGTATTAAATACCGTACTGTACATTTTACCCAATTATGTTTTTAAATGTTGTTATAAAGTGTTTTCTTTTCTCAGGAAATCTTTTTCAATCATCACATGAGAAGAAATTCCTTGGTTTTAAAATTTTAGAAAAAGTATTACCAATGCTGTCTATTAACCAGGTGTGAATTTTCCCCCTGTATTTGTTTCTTTTACATTGTCCCTTTTTATTTATCTATGACCTAAACAAGTATGCAATAGTGTTCATATGTACATTAAAATGTGATTACAAGACATTTTTCTAATTTTTTCAGGTGAAAATAGTTTTTAGTGAACAGCTGATGCATTGCCTCATTAATTCGCTTTCCCATAGTACTAATTATCTATATGCTGCAACAAAACAAATGGTGAGGATGATGCAGAACAAAATTATATATAAAGAGGATTTCCTTTAAAGAACAAGAGTTCTTGATGTGATATTCCATGTTGCTTTTTGTTGCACAGCAACCAAAAAGTAAATTACAATAGTATTATTTATTATTTTTAGGTTGAAAGATTTGGTGACAGCTTGCTGCAAAAGGAAAAGCAAAGTTTAATTGTACCAGTAATGAAAGAGCTTCTTGGCAGGTAAGGTTAAGTAAGCAATGGAATCCCACTGTACATATTGGGCTACTGTATGTATATAAATTAAAATTGTTTTTGATTGCATTCCAGTGAAGAATGGTTCTAGAGCACTCTCCTTCACAAAGGCTGCTATGTTACTGCGCGTGTTCGGAGTACTTACTGTAAGCATAGATTTTTGAGAGATAATTTGAGGGAAATTTATCCATCTCTGCACTAACCCAACTTGCCCATTCTCATGTATCCACACATATCCCCATAGCTTCTGTGGAGGAGAGTGGTTTTACAGTATAATAGATAAAAGTTTATTACAGTTTGAATTAACATGTTTTGAATCTCTCAAATACAGGAATGGAAATGTGTGTTTTGATGGTAAAACGCAAACAAAAACAATTGAAAAGCTAATTCCAAAGGTAAATCTAATATTTACAAGAAAGTTCAGAGTTGCTTGTAGTACAAAGTTTAATACATGTACCTTAAAATAAATTTGTTTATTTTTCGTTATTGTGACAGATACCAGTGGAAGATTTACCTGGTTTAGTCTCTTGGTTGAAAGATGTGTTCATTGCAGGAACAACAAATGATGCAGGACAAAATGAACCAGGAGAAAATGAGCCAAGGTTAGAAAAATAAGTGGAAAAGTAGAAAATTGGAGTTTCAACTTTTAGAAACAAATGCAGTGGGTGTTTTCAGTGTATATTCAAACTTTTTAGTTTTACCATGATAATATTATTTGTAGGGATATTGAAAAAACAAGAGAAGGAATTCTGGGCTTGGTATGTACTGTAATCGTACTAATACATGGTACTCCTACATACTCTGCAATGTCCAAACATGGTGATATTTACTTTATATTACGTAGA
The DNA here is from genome assembly GCA_026546875.1 of Pteroeides caledonicum. NCBI lineage: Eukaryota > Metazoa > Cnidaria > Anthozoa > Scleralcyonacea > Pennatulidae > Pteroeides > Pteroeides caledonicum. The sequence continues at coordinate 7,032 of JAOBAZ010304933.1, forward strand.
AAGCTACTGATGTTCTATTCCCAATCGAGCAATTTAATTGGCTACGCTACTCGCTTTCTATTCGTCGAGAGACAGCGAGTAGCGACAAACCGCGTTTTCTATCACGTTTTTTTTTTTAAAGTACGAGTGAATTCGTACTAAATCTTGTGTAATATTATTTTGTAGCTTTGTCTTTCTACTAAAACAATTAGATTATTTGCTCTCGATTTTTATAACTAATAGCTAATTCACGCTTAGCGCTTGTCAACTCTCAGCCTATAGAAATCTCGAGCTCATAGTCAAATTGTTAGTTAGTACGCATTGTTTATACAGTCTCGGTGTTGATTGGCTGCTGGCCTACAGATAATTCGCCGACCCCGTAACTGTAGTTACAGGTGTGTAGGTATCACATCAGTTCTATTGTAAAACATTTGAGTATTCTAGATAATAAAGTTTTTTCCAAAAATCGAGTCTTGCTTCTTTGCCGTGAGTTTTAAGCCGTATTTCTTTGACTTTTCTTTATACGCGTGCAATGTAATAAAACAATTACAGAATTTGGTTGTCGCATGATATCGACAATTATTTAGACCTGAGTTGACGTTATCCACTTCTGCCATCGCAGATGGCTGAAGACAAACTTCGGATTTGATAATTCTCGATACAATGCTCAATCTTATCGAATAATTGTTAATTATTAGAAGAAATGTGCTGTATAGACATTATTGTATCTGTTCTCATTAAATATTTCACATTTTTGTATAGTACGCGCTGTGATCCTATTTTTATGAATTTTAAGATAATTTATATAAATGTGTTTTTTTAGTTTTTGTCCTTGATACGGTGTAAGCAACTAACTCATATTTCGTCGTGGGTTTTGGAGACTGTTTATTTTATTTTTGAGCATGCATATTTTACAAAAAGAGAAAAGGTAAGGAATGATCGCCAGGACGGCGGCAACAGTAATAGGGGTCAATTGAGACAAAAGTTATGTTCCTTTCGCCTGTCATGTATTGTCAAAGCTGTCTTCATTTGTTTTTAATTAGTTAAAAAACTCACTCAATGAGGAACTTGTTGCCATAATCGGAAGAAAAGTCTTTCAATAGATTTAACCTTTGCTCTCCAGTGATAAAGCTTTTAAATGCACGCAAAAAACATGAAAAATGTTTAAGCAAATCAGCCTTTTAATACTCAAGCACTTCCGTCCTTCGCCAGTAAAATCCTGTCGGGTTAGCTAGAGTAATTGTACATAATGGTTAGGTCAAATGCAAAATCCACAAAATAGTTTTCGAGACCTTTTTTATTTTGGTAACAGAAAAATTTAGATTTCTCGACGAGAGATCATGCGTGAGATCTAAGACGACGTGGATGGGATGATACAAAAATGTTTACTTCTGTTTTTGTGGAGGGACGTTGTCTTTGCTGAAGGTGATTTAGAAACTAGAAGACGACGTTAAGATCAGCGTGAGATCAGTTGTGAGATTATTATAACTATTGAAGCAGCGTTGGAGGAAGAAATATGGATAATATATTATAAGAATTCTATTCAAACAAAGCAATTAGAGTAAAACACCAATTATTAATGGGCGTTTAAAAACGTTTTTTTTACGTCCTAAACTCAACGAAGACGAGGAGACAAAACTGGAAATCTTACTCAAGCTGAGGACATTTCACGGGCATTGACGCAGCCCACGTCGTCTTAGATCATACGTCGTGAAATCTAAATCACCCTGTTTCTGTATGTCAGGATATCTCGTCATATATTAGACTGGCGTAGGAAGCAACTTGGGGGCACTTTGTCTTAAACGCAGCGCTTCAATCAAAAAGGTCACATTTTCCATTGTCTTAGTTGGAAAAAAGGTAAAAAAGTTAGACTATGGAGTGACGTCACAAGTGCCATAGGTGTACTGCAGTAATGAAGATTGCCATTATATCGCCTAAGTTCTGGGAACTTTTCACATATTGCTGTTCTCAGAATTTTTGCTACTGACATTTTCTCATTACTTGTGGTTTAGGATAACAGCGGATCCCCAGTAGTGTCGCGTCGGACTAGAGCACTCTGTCAACAAAGATTTAATAGCGTACTTGGAGAACTGGCCAATCTTTCCGACAAAGCCAAACCTATAGTTGATGAAACTGCTGAGGGTAATGTACAGAATATACAATAAGGAAACAAACCAAAGGTATTAGTGCTTATTTATGTGAACAAAATATATTTAGAAAAAGCTGGGAAACATAAAACATATGGATTGGCCGATGATGGCTGCTTGTGGATTTCTCATGTTATGCACCATGCCAAGGTAAATTTTACCACCAAACTCAAGTCAAACAACCATGGTTTTTATATACAGTATATGTATAATATTTTAAAATAAAATCGTAATTGTTAAAATTTCTAGGCTCTGATAAAAAGCCCGAAGTTCGAAATTGTTGCGGATACTTGGAGTGAAGAGGTAAATGCTGAACTTAGTTCGTGTGCGTGCGTGTGTGTGTGCGTGCGTGCGTGTGTGCGTGTGTGCGTGTGTATGTGTATGGGTATGTGTATGTGTGTGTGTGTGTGTGTGTGTGTGTGTGTGTGTATGTATATGTGTTATGTGTATGTCTCTATGAGTTTATGTACAGTGTATGAACGTATGTTCGTACGTACGTTTTTATTTATATAGTATATGTTCCTGTTCTATTTTAGATTCAAAATACGTTTAATAAAACAATGAAAATCGTAAAAAAACTGGAACAAAAAGTAAGTAACTTTTCATATTCTTTACTCGTTACTCTTCAACAATTTTTCCAATTTTTTTCCTTTCCTTCTTTGTATTTTTAGCACATTTTATGCAGACACTTCATTGCTTCAAGGATTTTACATTTTTTTTGTTGTGGTTTCTCTTTGTTCATACATTTCCCCTTTAGCATATTGTATCTTTCTGAGTTTTTATCATTGCAGACTGATGAAATAGAATTGGAAAACCGAGCCTTTGTGTTGATGTTTCTTTATGTTGGCGTTCAGCTCTTCAGTGAAGCACAACAAGCTGTGGAAATTCTCGAGGTATTCGTCAATAAACGTTTGCAGTTCTCGTTTCTCGTATACTTCAAAAGCGCTCATTTAACTAAAACGAAATTTAAAGGAGCAGTGTTAAATATAAGAAAACCGTATAAGCAGTAAAGAAAACTCTATAGTCCGGATAGTCTTGAATTGAGCATTGAAGTGGATTGTAAATGATATTTTGAAAAAGTTGTTGGGCTAACATGGGATCAAAGAGGTTTATTCAAAAAACATGCAAAGTTGTTTAATATGACCAATATTTCATAACTGAACGAGCACACAAAGTTTATTTGGACGTTTATTATTCAGAATTTAAATGAAAAAGACTTTTGGTTAAAAAACCGTGACATTGCCTTTAACTTTACGTACCATTTCATACTTTAGGAGTTGTTCCAGTGTTACGATAAAGTAAAAACGAAGATGTCTAATAAGAACCAAGGTAATTTTTATTACAGTACTCCCTAGAAGAAAACTAATGAAAAACCTTCGTTACCCGTTCTGAACGTGTTCTGGAATTAACGCGTCCGTCAAATTTCTCCCAACATGTTTGGGACGCGTTCCAACCGTCCTTAGAGCGCCTTCCAAACGCACACTGGGACACGCTTCGGACCCGATAGGAACATTATCTTGCTTTAGAGAAGTACAGACTGTACAATTCATACGAAAACATTGCATAAACGTATATCTTTGGTCTGTCTTTTAATAAAGTTGAAATTATTGGTTGAAACCATTGGTCCTGGGGTACGTAGCAGTTGTAATCGGTGACCTTTATATCACTGGAGAGAGATCTTTAGACTTTCGTCAGGTTGTGAAACTAAAGCGAATTTTATATAATTGTAGTACGTCATTTCCACTCCCTTTGCTCGGTCTCGCACATACTAAACTGTGCAAAAGACCGAGGAAAGAGACTGGAAATGACGTACAACAATTATAAAAGTTGGCGTCACTCGACAATCCAAAGATCTCCCTCCATTTATATATAAAGTACTAATCGAGCTCACTGGTAATATGTTTCTTTTTCTGTATGCGTATCTTAGATAAAGAGCCTTGCTGGATTGATGTGATTACAGAAATTCTCGTCAGTTTTTTAACTGACTCAACCAATCTTCGTCGTCAAGTTGTGAACCAGGTGTTCCATATCATAGTGCCACATCTAACCTCGTCAGCACTAAACATTATTTTAGAGGTAATGAGAAGAAAAAATAGCTGAAACATTTCACCATCTTGGAAATAGACAGCCATCGTAGAAATGCACTAGTCTAAAATTTTGCTACATTTTAGGCAATCGATCCACGAAATGATCTCAACGAAGGCTCTTTGCTCCAAGTTGAGTCTTTCTCAGGTAAACTTTGCAAGTAATATCATCGTCTTTCTCCTGTTCCAACTTTGGTACCGGTTAGGAGTTTCTGCTCCATTGAAACCGATCCAGTGCATCCTACTCTGTTAATCTTGTCAATCCCCAATCCTCCCGCACGTTATCCGTCCACCTTTTTATTGGTCTCCCTGCTAAACGCAGTTTGCACGCGTGATCTATGTTGATAACTCTAAACCCTTGCCGGATATCATGATGTCGCAACCTGTCCATTCTTGTCACTCTCTGTATTCTCAACATCTTTATTTCATTTCATTGGTCTGGAGCGTTCGTTCTTCCTTCCAAGTTCCCATGTTTACGTGCTAAACAGTCTTACTAGTCGAATTACTGATACGTAGATTTTCACCTACATCTTTCTTGGCATACGTTTGTCATATAGTAGATGCAGGTAAATTCTTTCCAGTAGAATACATTTTTTTTTATTTTGCAAGCGATTATTTTCATAATTTTAGTGTATATTTGTTGACAATGTTTCTTTGAATTCCAGCTAGTGAAAACGAAGAAGAAATGGATTCCGATAACGTTGAGACAGAAACAGAGGTATACTACTCCAGTACATCGTTTGTTGTGTACATTTCGTGGACATATCTAACGTTGGACTGAGCGCTAATTATACGCCTACTACGCGGGTCGGAATGTCGTGTGGTCGGAACCAATCAGATCTATAGATGGCAGCATATCGTAGTCATGGTTACATGCACCACTGTCGAACGTCTTCGAGGTTCTTCTTGAGTATACGACTGTGAATAGCTGTATTTTGAAGAATGTGGCTCACGAGCGCCGTGACAACGTTCACATTACTGTACTTACAATAGACCGAATCAGCCTTCTTTGCAAATTGCCCATTTCGATGTTTACACATACTTCTGAGAGATGGTTTCTTGTCAACACCATGATATAAAGGCACAAAACAACGTTCTCCAATTACAATAATGACACAAACTAAAATTTACATCTCTCAAAAGTATGTGTAAACATCGAAACGGGTAATTTGCATACAAGGGTGATTCGGTCTATTGGACACGCCGAGCGCGGTAGGCCTACACTAAAAGATGGTGAGCGATATTTTTGAACCAGGCCGTTCCCTTGCTTTCTGATTATGAATGAACTTGCTATAAACGTGGTTCTGTGTGAACGTAGCTCTACCGCCGCCAATTTAACGCTTATATCAGGCGTCTTGTTGAGTTGTAAAACTAAAGAGAATTCTGGGAATTGTGTCATTTTCAGGAAAACGAAGAAAGTGATGACGATTCAGATGACACAAGTGATGAAAATGAGGAGGAGGAAAATACGGACTCCGTTGATCCGTTATTTAAGATCGATCTGCAAGCTGCGTTAGGAAATGCATTAGTCAATGAAGAGGTACTGTAGTCTACTTTAACAAACATCATCATTATATTAGGGGGTGTTGGTGGTATAGCGCTTAGTTATCATATTATATCTCAACGGTAAATTAGCCAATCATAAAGGTTAATTTGTACCACGTGATCAGGCAATTAATCATGGAATTTCGCCGATGTGTTTTCCTCACATTATAGTCTAAAAGTCGAATACCTCGTTGCAGCAGCGGGTGTTCGACTTTGCGTGTACCACGTGTGGATGCTTCGCGCACGACTAATTATTTATAATTTATAGACCTTCCATTCGGGGGAATTCGGAAAGGAGGTAATATTTCATCGAACTCCAGGTCTATAAATGATAATTGTCTTCCACCTTTGTAAGCGATCTCGATTCCTGCACTGAGCAGTTATCTGATTAAGAATATTACATGTGCAGAGACAGTGTTTCTAGTTTGACTCTACCGAACTGTCGCAAGTTTTTCTTCTGCATGGTACTCCGGTTTCTTCCTGTGGCAACACTGGACCAATTAGGGTTGGTCGTCATTAGACCTCTAGGAAGAACAGTTTAGTCAAACTGATTGAGACATCCGGTATACATATCGTTAGTTTAGTTTAGTTTAGTTTTATTTTGTCTGTTACCCAGGACGACGGTATAGACTCCAAATCGGACGATGATGACCTGGACGATGAAGCAATGATGAAGTTGGACAACGCCTTGTCTGAAGTGTTCAAACAACATCTTAAAGCAAAAGACCAGAAGAAAAAAGCGAAAGGTAAGGTGATACAGGAAAATGTCACAGGTGTATATAAAGTGACGATTATTATACGACACCGTGCTGACTAAGTATGAATAATACACGAGTTTAATTTCTATTTTAGATGCCAAAAAATCTGTCCTTCATTTTAAATTAAGGTATGATATAGTAATATAATTCATTTTAAAGGGTATGTGTAACAAAGATTTCGTTTGCCATATAGTGGTTTCATTAGGAAGACTTTTTAAAAGGGTATATAAAGTACTTTACAGTTTTTTAATATCTTGTTTAACTCTTGAGATATTGTGATCAAAAGTAGCATGCTGTCCGCCAT
>JAOBAZ010305155.1:0-13844 GCA_026546875.1 Pteroeides caledonicum
CCGATCTATATCACCAAATTATCAACATCTACGTAACATTTGTTTAATAATTTAATCTACATGTGTTTTTAAAAGGATAAAATACATGTTGTGAAAAAGAAGAAAAAATCTAAAGCCAAAAATAAAAGGATGGCCAAAAGTATGTGTTTAATTGTAGAAACAAATAAATACATGTATATTGAACAGTTCAAATAATATGTGTATTTATTTAATGAATATAATATAACCACCCAGTTAACTGATTTTACTCTGGTTCATGCCAGATGATTTTACCATAAGAGAAACCCTCTGTGCCCTTTCTAGGGTAACCCCCCTGTGCCATTTTTATAGTAGCCCCCTGTGCCTTTTCTAGGGTAACCCCCCCTGTGTCATGGGCAATGTGTTAAACTTGAAGTTAAGAAACATTATAATAGGGAACATTATTTTTAAACTAAAAGCCATAGCCAGATAATATTTTCAATAAATATGAAATAAAAGAAATTCCAAAAAACAGACTTATGTCTTAAAATTCAAGTTAATAAACAAGAAAGTTGAAATGGTAGACTATTTTGATTTTATTTCAAAATCTATGTCAGAGCAAGACACTGTCTTTGAACAAAAATTGAAATTATAAATTGAAATTTTTGTTTATTAAATTTTGAGTTTAAACATGAGTCTGTTCTTTGGAATATATTTTATTTTATTTTGTACATAGTGTGGTTTCTTTTATTAGCAGTGAACAAACTAAAAAATAATGAACTGATGCAAAATATGGAAGTAAGAACACAAAATATGATGGTAAGGTGAATTATTTTCTTATTATTTTTGTTACTGCTGCTTTCTATGGTGGTCTAAATGAACAACAATTTACCTGTTACATTATGCTCTTCTAGGATGATACCATGGAAGAAAATCTACAGAGCGAGATTGTAGAACGTAGGTATATTATGTTTTCAAATTATATAGTATATTATGGTATGAATATTATGTTTTCAAAACTGCGTAAAATTGATTGAAATTGTATTAATAGGAAATCACACTTGTTCTCGAAGAATTAATGAAAAATTACACTTGGCGAAATAATTCATAATAGCACGAGTGTTATTGTGAATTATTTCGCCAAGCATGCGTACGATTTTTCATTAATTCTTTTCGAACCGTGTAATTTCCTATACTAATAAGTCTTGACTAATCACGCGACGCTGTAAAAAATGTTTTTAGCCAAGAAAGCTAAAAAAAGGAAGAAATGTGGTGCGATGATGAACAATTGTAGTCCAACCACCGTAAGTTACTATATAAAAATATTACACAGATTTAGCAAGAGGACATGGACGTCAAAGAGGAGGTGAGATGGCGTAAATTCGCGGGAAACTGGCGTCCTAATTTGTTGGCGACGTAAATACGCAAAGCTTGCCACGCCATTTTCACGTCTTTTTTGACGTTCACGTCCTCTTGCTAAATGTGTCTATTAAATTGTTCTTTGATTCGATTCACGGAGGTTAATATCTGGAAAATGAGAAATTGGTTGCAAAAATATTTTCTCATCTGCATGGGGAATTGTTTCTAGGCGGACAAACATAGAACTAAACAAAAAAGGCGCTTTGTATGGCAATATAGTGCACGGCAGTTGGCGAACGAAGGAGAGAACAAAGCTAAAGATTCATTCATTCACTCTGTTTAAGGTGTATTCGTTCTTGTTTGTTTACGGTGCTTAGTTAGTGATCTTGCATGGTTAATACAAAAATACGTTTTTAATAATAATATTTTAATAAAAAATTTATTATTAAAAACGTATTTTATTAAAAAAATAATTTAATAAAAAATACGTAATAAGCAACATTTCATAACGTTAATCTTGCCTTTTTGTTTCTTAATTTTGTTTGTTAATTTCTTGTACTCGTTGCTTCTTAGAAACACTCTCGTATACTTAATTGTTTTAGTTATTTTTAGAGCGTGCGTGCAAAAAAGAACAAAATATTTTCAGGTATGTAGAGGTGACAGCAATTTTGTACTTTTTTTTACATTAAAAATAAGATGGTAACAACTTTTACATGTGGTAAACAATGTGTTTTTTTTTATTTTATTTAAATTACCAATTTATGTGATAACAATGTTTTTTTTAAATTTTATTCAAATTATCAATTTGCCGTGCATAATTACCACAAAGAGATACAATCAAACAAAAGCCAAAAGAAATGATTTTTCTGTTGTTTTAGATGACACTCTGCCCATTGAAACTGTTGATATTGCGCAAATGATATGTGGTGATGAAATGATGGTAAGAACCACTAAGACCCTTATCGAGAAGCCAGTCCAGTTTCTGCAACATCGAGAGAGCCTGGGCCGAGCGAGTAGGGGGTGCAAGCAAGATGAAACATTAAATTGAAACCAATCTCTTTAAAACTCGGAAAGAGCCTGGGACTAGTTATCAAATAGAACTCCATTTCTAGTTTAAAATTTCTCGATATTTCGTTAACTATCCTGTTTTAAGTTTCTATCTGAAATTCTGTCCCAGTTATTCGGTTTTCTATAGAAAACACATGGACAAAGTTTCAAACACTTTCACAAAAGTTCAAGGTGTGAGAAGTGATTAAAGATACGAAATTGGATTTCTACTCTTTTGCTAGTCCCAGTTCGTTTCCTCCCCGCCAGACCACCTGGTTTATAAATGGTTTTCTATATGTCGACGTTTCCAGAGTTGTCAAATATTTTTTTAATAACTTTTTTTTTATGTAGGAGCAACCTTTCTCTGTAGATATGAGCAAAATGTGCACAGGACACCATAAATCGATATCTCCTGTCAGTGTTATTGATATTCAACGATTACTTTTATTCAGTCTTCTTGGTTCTTCGCATAGTTCGTTACCAGGTTGGGCAACGTTGGATGAAACATCAGTTCAAAGAGTTGTGGTGGTTTTAGTAAAGTATGTTTCTTCGAAGTTGTTTAAACAAAATGAACAATGTTTCCCGAAGTTGAGTGCTATGTTTGACGTGGTAAGTACAGAAATATTCAAATCTGATTGGCTTTTGTGCAATTATTACATATCCCATTGCTTCCACTTTAGGTTGGAAATTTCCTTTCATTGTCGCTAGAGGGCAGGGGTAAGGAACTTGTTCTGTTTTGGACAAGTTCTTTGTTTGTTTTTGCGACACGCTTTCCTCTCAGTGACAGGCTTATACAATTTTTTGTGGAAACACTGCCAAGCAATTAAGCCAATCAGAAGGCGGGTATGATATTAATTGCGCGAAAACCAACAGTGTTGAGTTGAGTACAGCAATTCGATGGAGCGTTTTTTGTTTATTGATTGACAGACTTTTTATGCCAATTAACATGAAAAGCGAGGCACAAGCTTGTATTTAACAAATAGATTGGATTTTGCCGTGGGTGTGTACTGTAATAGATCTCAGATGATATCAGAGCGTGTAAAGAACTAAAAAGCACGGCACGAAACGAAGTCGAGTGCCGTGACTTTTTGTTCTTTACACGCTATGACATCCTCTGTGATCTATTACAGTACACACGCGCAAGAAAATCCAATTTATTTGTTTTATACATCAAAAAAGTACGAAAAACAACAAGCAAAATCTTGATGAATCTGTGCATCTATACTTTAATAACACACGGTTCAAATCCAATCAAATTGCTTGTTTTAATAAGATTGTGGTATAATATTTTTTTATACTCTTCTAGGTGTTTCCGTTTGATAATTTTGGTTATCTTCTTCATATTAAATCCCCACAACATTCTTTGCTAACAATTACAATGAAACAAAGGAAAAAGCAAAAAGAAACGAATGGTAAATATTGATAAGATTTATAATGATAAAACTACGCGATAATTTAGTATTAAACATGTTCAATCTTACAAATTCATGTTACAGTCTATGTATTACAATAGAAATATGATGCGTATAACCTAGAAATTAATGTACCTGTAATGTTTTTTGAGAAAATATAAGAAACGATAGTGAATCACTTTACCAAAGGAAAGTGTGGAAGTCGTAAGTTTCTTGTTAATTATGTTTAGTTAATAATATAATTTGTAACTATTATTATTAATAATTTTTATAATTAATTATCTTTTATATTAATAATGATTATTGATTCATCGTTACAATCATTACTATGTCATATTAGTTATTAGCATATACTCAATTTCGGTTACGAAAGATGAAATTGAATGAATTAATGACTATACTGACATAAAATAATAGTTTGAATGGTATATGCTAAAACAATTATTCACCACAGTGTCGGTGAATAGTGTGGCATTTTTAGTCAAACCTTTTACCAATTGAGCTATATAGGTGAGAGAAAAGGACGTGGATCGTGTAACTTGAGTTTTTGCCGCTATTTCAAGGCAAAAACCATCTAGAAAGCTCGCTACGAGGAATTTCGTTCAATCACAAGATTAGATGCAAGCACTCGCAGCGAGCTTGCGAGTTGATTTTCCGATGAGTGAAAAGAGCGTTAAGGTCATTATTACTGACAATTTTTTTCAGCTAAAATTATTGTTCTTTTATTTATTTAGAAGTTCCTACTAAACCAGTTGAAAGAAATACTTATGTTTTAAGTGAAACACAATTAATAAAAAATGAATTTCTCATTCCTGGTTTGTCGAAAGGTAAAAGAGTTAATATATTTTCATAATAACTTAAGAAATGATTGAGCTATCTTTAAACTATTTAGAAGCACACAATTTCTTCACTATTCCAAAGAGCTCAGAAACTCCTGTCACGAATACGAGTTCAATGTTTGCCTTGGATTGTGAAATGGTAAGATGTTTATAATACGTTTTTCGTGTTCTACTAAAATTTTGTGGTAACTGTTTTTTTCGCCCCCAAACTCCCGGTCGTTTCGCCCCGCGACATAAAGTCGTTTTGGCCCCAACACGAAGTCGTTGTCGCACGTGGCCATATTTCTTGCAATTTTGCGGTGTCACGAGTACGCTGTAGAAACACATCGCAGTTCATTTCGCAACATGCAAAAAGTTGTTGATTAATACATTTTTCGCTTGTAAATTATAGTTAAAATATGAACAGACATTCTGCTATATCATAAACAGATTTTCCCCTGGTTGACCACCGAGGTCCGTTAGCTCAGTAGGCAGAGCGTGGTGCTAATAACGCTAAGGTCATGAGTTCGATCCTCATACGGACCATGTTTTTTATTTTTATTTTTTTTGTACAGAAATTTGGACAGACAAATTTATAAGAATGTGAACATTGTGATATTAATGTTAACTTATTACAATAAAACATTGTAATACGACCAACATCTCGACGTTTAATTACGTGAATATTTTCAGCGTCGTGATACACGGACGTGAGGCGTGCACTTACTGGGAAGTAAATTACCAGCCACTGGCATCAGTAATAAGCACCGGTAATAAGATGCATCGCACATTTATTGGTTAACCTGACCTCTACTCTCTGTCAGTTCAACTCCACACCATGATAATCACAAAACAAAACACTTCAATAACCACTGAGTATTTTTATCAAATACACAATAACGGTGACTATGAAAATTGATTCAGTTTTATTCATGAATATAACTGAAAATGTTATCAATTTTCGGAGTCACCGTTATTATGTATTTGATGAAAACACTTCAAGATTCGCAATAAAAACGACTAGAAATATTTCATTTCAAGTTAACATTCAGGTGAAAATGAACGACCTCAATTCGACCTGCGGTCGTGCAAACAAAACAATCGACTTTCAGGAGTCTTAAAGTTAAAGTTATTGTCGATCTCGTCCCAAGTAAACAACCGCTTTTCCAGAAGTGATACGGTTACAAAATGGCAGTTTTGTTCTTGGTTTAAATTTTTAATTTCAAATCAGATTGGAAGTATTATAGGAGTGGTGTTATAAACATGTGTTACATTGCTATATCATGTATTGCTATATCATGTATTGCTATGTCATGTATTTCTATATCATGTATTGCTATACCATGTATTGCTATATCATGTATTGGTATATGATGTATATCTATCCTGTTATTACCGACTATCATATCTTTATTTTGTAGTGTTTGTCTGCAAAAGGACGAGAACTAACTAGGATCTCTGTGGTTGATGAGTCACATGATGTTGTCTATGACGTACTTGTTAAACCAAAAGAACCAATCACGAACTACCTCACGAGGTACGTCAGAAACTGAGAAACGATATCCATTTTACGGACTAAATAAGCATACATATAACTGAAACTGCAGGAAATCAACCTTTTTTGAAAGTCCAGTTATTGTTCTTGTCAAGGTTTAGTGGGATTACTGAAGAAAATCTTCGTGATGTCAAGACTACATTGGAAGATGTACAGCAAAAGTTAAAAGAAATTATTTCTCCTGATGCAATTATAGTTGGACACTCATTAGAATTTGACTTCACTGCACTTAAGGTTCGTGATTGCTAATATTTTGCCATTATTATATATTTCGGAATCAGTTCAGTATTCACTCTTTAGACTACACCATTTTTTGGATCACCTACACCTGTAGGGATGAGTTAGGGAGGGGTTAGATAATTTGGGGGTAAACAGGACTTTATGGAGTAATCTAAGGGATATAATCGAGATTAGCGGACCATTTAGTGTTCAAGTAAACAATTCTTGGGTAAATTAGTTACCTTGGGGGGGGGGTAAGCTAAGCATGTTGGAGGAGGGGGGCAAATTATACATGTCGGATTAACTTGGGTTACTTAGAAAGTGATATAGGTCTTTTGTGTTGAAGCTGTCTTAAACGTGGTTTTGAGTTTTTCGAAGTTGGAGAGCGATATATAATAGGATTAGAGAAAACTATGAGTAGTCGGGATAAATTAGGACTTTTTGGATAAGCTGGATTTTAAATGGTTATGGTGAGGACAAATTAGTCATTTCCGTCTCTTAATTATCCTGTGACTTAACAATGATATAAAATAAAAACACGGGAACGAGGCTAAGCGAGAAAATTGTAATAAACGGTAAAGTCCAATTGTTTAGTTTCTTGTGAAGCAAAAGACACGGTAAAACTTTTTAATGTCAGTTTTCTTTTATTTTTAGTTTTTCCACAACAAGGTGATTGATACGTCCGTAGTGTACGACGATGGACGTGGTGTTACCTTTAAACCTGGTTTAAAATATTTAGCCAAAAAATATTTGAAGTAAGTTGGATTTTACTTCAAACAGTAGACTTCAATAGACCGAATCAGCCTTGTATGCAAATTACCCATTTCGATGTTTACACATACTTGTGAAAGATGCTTCCTTGTCAACACCATGAAATAAAAGCACAAAACAATGTATTCCAATCACAATAATAATACAAACTAAAATTTACATCTCTCAAAAGATGTAAAAAGTATGTGTAAACATCGAAATGGGTAATTTGCATACAAGGCTGATTCGGTCTATTTGCCGTTTTCAAGTTGCGTTATTGTGTCTGTTCCCAAGTTACAAAGTAAATTTTTAAAAACAGCGCAAAGCTGAACTTCATGTGAAATACCATGTCGAACACCAAATGGATCTGATTATCTTTTGAACAAAGAAAATAATAAGAAATTGAAAACTTGTTATAAACTTCGTATTCTTGTTTTTAAAAAGATCACCGATAAACAAAAATATTCGTCATAAAATTAGTACGTTTTCATTAATTTTTTTGGTTAGGTCTAAGTATAGTGACCGATATAACTCTAAAAATAATATTTTATACACAAGATTTGGATTTGAGATATTCTGTGATCTTATTCTACATTAATAGAATATTAACTATTAGAATAATTTTACTAGTAAATAATGCTTTTTAAGCATTTTGATTGGTTAGTTGTCCAGTAAATATTAGCCATTATTTACTAGCCAGAGAAATGATTGCTTCTTTTTCTCAAGTTCACTTTCCAAAGTCGTTTAAAAAGTCGTTTTTGCATTTATCAACTAGTAAAATTATACTAAAACAATTATTTACTTCGGTCTCGGTGATTATCGGTGAATATTTACCGATCATCACCTCGACGTCAGTGAATAATTGTTTAATAATCTGCTAGTGGCGAAAGAACTGCGAAATATGCCTAACTGAACAAGAAACAAAAATAACCGACTGAGTGTAGCTTTCTGCATTCAACTCATGTTTGCGGGGCCAATGTTAAGTATATCACCTTTTAAAATTTTAGTGCACGTATTCAAAATGATTTCAGTGGTCATTGCTCAATAGAAGATGCCAGATCTAGCATGAAGCTAGCTCAGTTAAAAATCGAAAAAGGTAAAAGCATTGATATCTTATATACATTATCTAACAAGATCTTTTCGCCCTTGACTAATGCTTTGACTTGTTGTTTGTTTAGGGCCGCAGTTTGGCAAAAGAGATTTTCAGACTGAGAAAAAGTATGATTGTATTTTAAAATTTGAATTTAAAAAATATAATTTAAAATTGGCAAAACTGAACCAACTATGTTATTGTTGTGTTTAAAAAACGTAAATTTGTTTTTTATTTTTAAAACATATATTGAGAAATTATGATTTTTTTATGGTATAGCTTTCTGGATTATATCTCTGAAAATTCTACAAAGAAAGGTATGGAAGATAAGCTTTGTTTATAGTCCTAGTTAACTTAACGCGATGTTTCCTAAAAAAGTACGTTTGTACGTGGCTATGTGTTTCACATACACGTTTGATTAGAGATGTTATACTTTCTCGTCAAATCATAATAGATCATGCTAGACAGGTCAAAAAAAAGTAGAAAAACCATATTTACTAGACATCAATTATGTCAGCATTTCAGTTACGTGATTGTAATCAATATAAAATACAGACAATTCAGAATGACGTTGATTTTTTTCAAAAACTAACACAGGTCAAATATATTTGTAGCGGTCATTGTAGATAGACCTTCAAATGCAAAACAATATTCTGGGAGCAACGATGCTCTTCCTTGTGTAGATGACGAAGAGGTAAATAAGATTGTGTCAGTTTTTTAAATGATGTCGCCATATTTGTTCTGCTTTAATTTGGTTGTTTTAGGTTGTTTTAAAAGTTATCAAAAGTTTACCAAAATATCAATTTATTTGGTCTCAACTACACAACATAGATACAATGAATTCAGGTAAATATAGGTCCAGATAAATTATAGGCACACCACAACGTACCACGTGATACACATTGCTTGTTCCCAAGTTGTTTTAATGTAGCCACAGACTTGCCAAATAGCGAAAAGGAGAGCATGGTTCAACCTTAAAAGAAAGCAATATAATATTTGAAGATAAAGAAGAAGGTTATTAGATAGTAACGATTTGGACAATTTAAAATTACTCCTGAGTTTTTTCAAAGAGTGATTGAGTGCTTTTGATCTTCCTAGTATTGGTCAACCAAGAGCAATAAACTAGTTTAACAGCTTACATAAAAGCACTGAAAAAATGTTTACATTGTTAGTGAAAATTGGTCAAAAGCTAAATAAAAAACTAATATCAGTTGTTCTTTAGAGAACAGAAAGGACGATGATGAAGTGATAAAGGTAGGCGCTAAACCCACGTGATTTTGTGCTCCCTGTACATATACAGTGCCTGACAGTCAGATCAAATGTACTTCAAGAGTTTTTACCAAGGTTGTAGGTATACTTGTTACCTTGCAGGTAGCATGCATCGTCGTGCATGCTACCTGCTTGTTGTTTTTATTAATTAGTTTCACGCACTGACTAGAGATTGTGACTAACATTTTACCCGATATATTGTGACAACACGTGACGTATGACGTCATCAGACACAATGTTTTCTTAACATAAAAATACCCTAAAGAATACAGCGTTTTCTTGTTATGACCGAAAAAGCATCTTTTGTGACAAATAAACTTACCTGATGGCAGACAAAGTGAAAGACTAAAAGTTCACCAATGCCACCAAAGAGTTGAAATTATTAATCATGTTTTATTTTTCAGCCTTTGCTCGAAGAAATAGATGGAAGTATATCTCAAATCCACGACAAGCTTAGTAATGGAACACTTTTTGTTGTGCTTCTTGGTGCAGCTGATACATCATTAATTAGGAGGTATGAACTCAATTATATACAGTCTGTCCAAAAGACAACCGAACTTAATTATTTTAATCCAGCACTAATGTACCTAGTTTGTATAACAAAACAAGTTGGTCAAAATAAAATTTTGATTGGTTAAGCAGTGATATGCAAATTAGGTGCAGTAGTGCTGGATCCGACCATGTTGTGTATTATTGTACACAAAAACACAAGGTCTTCTACTCACGTCCAATTAATAATAACTTAACGTTTATGTACAGATTACTGCAAACGTAAAGCCTTTTCTCTATGCTTAACTCATGCTGAGATAAATTTATAACTAGTAATAAAGCCCTCTGTAAATCAGAAAGTATTATAAGTTGAGTTATTGGGTCTGATGAGTAGTAAATGTGTTTCACACAACCGTTAATTGTAAACAATTAGGTCTTATTATCTCCTTTATATAGCTCAATAAGTCTCATGGATAATGTTTTAATATTTCATAGATATAGTTTTCGACTTATTATCCATCGCTATTTAGGTAATCAATATGTTTTTTTCTGTGTCGTTTTTAGATTAAGAAATGATGGGACATCTGGGAAAAAAGTGAAAAACGCCGAAAAAGAAGCGAAACGGGGTTTATGTTTCATAAAACTAGTGAACAAATCACACGAGTGTTCAAATTGTTAAGCCCTTCTGAATTGTACAGTCGAGTAAACGTTGGGTTTGTATTGATTCACACACAAAGAAATTATACTTAGCCAGCTTTCTTATCGCTTTGCAAACTGCAGCCTGTTTCTACCTTCTTTCCGAACGCCAAATGGTTAAATCTTGTGAAAAGAATGGCAACAATGAATACACGCGGTTTACAGTCAGAAATTATTTTCTCATAGTTTCGACGTTGACAGACTTTGTCTAGTAGAATAACATCGCATTTCTGTTCTTTTAAAAAGCCTGTTTGACTAAGTGATTTAGGTTTGTTTAAAAATATCCACTAAAATGTTTTATTTCTTTTATCTAATAATTTAAATTCATTGTGTTTACAAGATTTTGCGAGCGTTCTCATAAACTCCCCAGTAATACATATATGCGTAATAAATTGACTAATTATGAGAAAAATTGTAAATAGACCTATTTTTGTAGTCTATTAAAATACGTAAAATTACACGTGTTGGAAATGTATAGTATTGTTCCAATAAAAAGACATTTTTAGATTTAGAACTTTAACACAACCAATTTATTCGAGCTCTCTGGTCACGTGATGAATTCAGTACTTCCGGGAATTTTAATTCAACATGGCGGTTTTAAAAACATCAGAAGATGTGGTGGTTTTGCAAAGCAGGTATCTTTTGAGCTCTTTATCGTATGTTTTGTCATACCAGCTATCTGCAGACTGTCTGAAATAAATCATTTTTTGTTAATAACAGGTCGTTTTCAGACGAAGAGTTCGCTTTGCATTGCAGACATGTCATGACTTGCATTGCTAGTGGTAAGCGAGGGCAAGAATGCTGTCAAAGTTTACGCGATCTTTATCGTTACATCGCTTGTCGTAACAATCGTAGGAGGTGAGTTGACTTGTTAGCTTAAGTATTTATGTCTTTAGTGCTGTGAGGCTGTATAGTTTTGAAATGTTTAATATTTAAATTTAATTTCTTCATGATATACAAACTAAGCCATTTTGTCAAACCGTGAAAGAAGCTTGCTTGCTGGACAGTAGACTGGACCAATACTGTGCTATTAGTGTGGAAAAAACACGCTAATAATTAAGGTTTGAGCAAGTGAGAAATTTCTTGGAATTAACCTCATGTAATCTGAAAACGATTTTAAAGCAGCAACAAAGTATATAGAGTATAGACAGTTTTATGTGGTGTACAGCCTCAGCAAGGTTATATTTATGTATGATGTACCAGAAGACTTAAAGGTAGACAGTAAAAAAATAAAGCTGGCTATATTAAATGTGTGTGTAAAAGTTCTATACAGAGAATGCAGTATGTTATTAACTGGAGGAGGTGCAATATGATATCTAGTATAGGGCAATAGATGATTTATACCCACGTTTGAGATATATAATCTTGTTAAGGAGGTTTTCTGACAAGATTTTATTAATTTCAGTGATTTATAATAGAGATATTCCCAGATTTCTTTACAAGCTTAACTAATTATTTATTCAAAGTGATCTATATTCATACATCCTATGCTACCATACAAAGAAAATGGACTCAGTACATTATAATGCCTATTGATAACATAAGATATTTGGGCAGTTTGAGTGGATGTCTTCAGGCTATTTACAACTACTGATGTGTACACTGTTGAAACTAGTGTACACGTCAGTAGTAGCCTGAAGACGGACAGTCAAACTAACAGAAACATTGCACATTAAAAGATGTTAAAAATTTAAAACCTCATGTTGTGATCCTTATAATAAAACAACATATAAATGAAGATTTGAGTAATTTTGTTACCATATTTTGATTTTCTAGTATTTCTGATGAACTTGTTAAACAGTTAAAGAACTTAATCATAGAAACTGGAAAATGTCCTAAAAAGATCCGTCTTCTTGCCATGCTTATTTTACGTGATATCTCACCTACTGTGGCATACAGCATCAAACTGGCAAATGTGTCTGCTGATGTCAACTGGTTACCCTTGTTTTTTCCTTTGATTTTTGCTCAGGTAACCATGGAATTATTAATATAATTATTAAATATTTATTATGTCAGTTACATTATAAATGTTTAATAGTTATAATTATAATAATTATAATTATATATTTTAATTAATTTTAACCCATTGTCAGCAGAGGTTTTTTCTGGTTGGGTAAAATCATGTGACATTAGCAGTAATTATCATAAGACATTGACAGAGTAAAATCTGTCGTCGATTGTGGCTGGCATTGTTCTGAATGGATTAATACCCAAGACAAGTAAAATAATCTAAAATGAGACCTAGTAACAATGAAAATAGGGCGATTGGGCCATGTTGCCCATGGATGGGACAAAGATGTATTTTTAACAGTTCTACACAATATATTTTAGGGCGAAGAACTAGGACATATACAATTACATATTCCACAGTTTGTAAGGCAAGTAATGTTTATATCAAACTGTCAAAACTTTAATAGTACCTACTACCATACTGTACCAGCTGTACCACTAGTTACCTTGTCAGCAGGATGTCATAGTTACCATAGGAGGGTTTCATAAGGTTACACTTGGGTACACATGGTGGTCAGAGAAGTATAAGAAACTTATTTGAATCTCGTTATTTGACCTCCAAATGCCATTGTTTGACATCCCCACATGATCTAATGAAACTCACCTGTGGGATGCTTACTAGGTAAAGTATGACACCGTGTCTCATTACTGATTTGAGGATATAAGATAGGAATTTAAGTGTAGGAGCTGTTTTATTCTACCTCACTGTATGATTGGTGTCATATTTTGGTAGAAGTATTATGTGGCCAAACGGTTTTTGCAACCATTATATATTTAACAATTAGACAAGTCCAAGTTGTCTATGAGCAGATAGTCAACGAGAGCGCAGCCCTAGTGGACTATCACTCAAAGACAACAAGGACAAGTTGTCTAATTGTTTTAGTATACATCCAGTGCCACACTAGAAAAAAATAGTTTTTCTTATGTAAACTAACGGAAATGTTGATTTTTTTACTGCAATTGGTTCTGGTTTGTTGACATTTTCCCCAACCGTTGTCTATTTGGTGATAGCCAATCAGAACGTAGGATTTGGAATAGACAATGACTGAATGTATACTAAACTTGAATTATTACATATTACTTTGAATTGTCATTTGTATTAAAATTTTAAGTGAAAGTTCTTTTTTGTATTATATAATATATATGTAATAAAATTATTTGTACTTTAAATT
>JAOBAZ010305377.1:0-21564 GCA_026546875.1 Pteroeides caledonicum
TATCATCTTATATACTTTAATAAATTTAGACTGAAAGCCGCCAATTTGTAATAGCATTCTGTAATATATTTGTGATAATATTATCATGATAATATTCTGCTGACAAACTGTTTATTTAGTGTTGATGTAATGCAGACTCGTATACATCTTATCCACATTTTTTTACTGAAGAGGACAATTATTACATCAATTAAAATGGTAGACACGGTACGTAGCACGTATGGTTATTATACAAACAATTCAGTTGTATCCTGCAATATAACAATTGTATGACTCACTGACACGTTTTACTCGAAAACTCAAATGAGAAAAGAAGTCTGAAATTCGACCTGATAAGAATAAATTTTTTTTCAACTAATTATTATTTATGAATCAAACACATTTCTAATTGGTGTGCAGTCAACCAGTTAAAAAACCATCTTAAATATACATGTTGTCGCTGTGTGATGTTTATACATTATTCTTAAAGCCAACACTCTAGTAGATAAAGAAACTCCGAAATTTAATAACATTTTCTATATTCACAATACCAGTTGCTCCAAAAACCAAGCAAATCCTTGGCCAGTTTCTCAGCTATATTTAAGTTAATTAAATTGAATCAAAATATCACCCTAGAATTTGTGGATTCGGAATTCTTAGTTTTACACAGAGAGCGCATATGTATCACACGTTTATACGTAGGTTTTCATTTACTTTATTCAAACGTCAACATGCACTCTAGGCTAGCCTATTTTTTTACGACTTGCCCAAAGGATTTCCTGATACACGATAACTGTCGCCCACTTGGAACAAAACTTCCCAGTCAAATAAAGATTTTCACGTTCATTGTTCATCACATTCGTTTAGTTCTTTAAGAAATGCTTGGACTCGGTAAATGCCACTAGTCCAAATAAAACATCGAATGCATTCATTCGGTCAAAGAGGACGTAATATTTTATAGTATTATATATTTTTTGATATGATATATTAATATTTTGTATATTAGTGCAAAATTACGAGTTGTATATTTGTTCGAAAACAGTTATTTTTAAAATTTATTTTTAAAATAAAAATAAAATTATTTAAATTAACATAATTATAGGAAAATATATTAAAAAAACGTTAAACAACATTGAATGCTTTGTCCCTATTTACCTTTCTTTTATATCAGCTCTCTAACATGATAACGTTCACTCACTGATATCACGGTTTAAGTAGGTTTTAAGTTAAGTATAGCTAGTTAGGAAGTAAGGTTTGTGTAAGCGTTATAGTATCTTTAAATACTGAATATTTACTTTCTCAAATACTTGTTGTGCAATAGTTCTGCGACACCCGTTCCTGCAATTTGTGACACCTTTTAAGCCTCACTATAGCTGTGAAAGAAAGCATAATTATCTCTTTAACAAAGTGTGGGATCAAAAATCTGTAAAATAAGTTACCATTACAGTTTTGAATTTTCTCAATTTAAGACAATAAAAAGTTATGTGGTACAGGCATGGGTATAATCGATGTAAAACAACATGGGATTTTGAGAATGACATGGCTGTTTTCTAAGCAATCTAAGGCTACATTTGCATTGTGAAATTCGTTATGCCAAGAAAAGAAAATATGCAAAAATGTTTTGAGTGCATGTCAGTTAACATAGTTATTGAAACCTAAAACATTTAACAAATTTGAATATATACAATCTTATTTTTATATATTAAGGTTTGTTTTATATAGCAACGTTTAGGCCAAGCTGTCTTATATGGGCCGAGTTGGTAAGTGGGCTAAGTTGACTTACATTATGTATGAATTTGCACGATATAAGCGCGTATTGAAATGAAGTAGATACTGTAGTTACGGATTTAATAACGCAGAAAAACTACTGTTGCAACTTAAATTATAAATATCTTCTGCCAAAAAATAAAAAAAGTTTGTAGACTGTACACGTTAAATTGTCAGTATTATTTTCAGTATACTCAAAATTCTTTTACTTAAACAGATCTAATAAAGTAGTAACAAAATGTTTTCAAGTATAATTTTAATACGATTTTAAATAGAAATGTGGTTCAAATTATTCTATGCCTATAGTTCAGTTTTAATTATTTTTGTAACTGAACGCAATACTACTATCCGTTGAGCATACTGCATCGCACGGGCTGAATATACAATCATTGTAGCTAAATTATTGTTTGCATGAATTAGCTGTACGTAAATTGGCCAATGAGAATTGAGAATATCATCAAGTAAATGATACGTACTTACTGAAAGAGGTTGAGCATGATTCGAAAGATAATCAATCAGACGTTTGTGTTACCAGCCGATGCCAAAGGCTGAGTAGATAAACTGAAGTTATGGCTTGATAATTCTTCACATCATGTGAAAACAGAATCCAATAATACTTGGTTTATTATTTAAAAGATGTAAACCGCAGCGCTTCGTCGCAAACGTTGTGTGCTTAATGCCTGGTTCTCATATATTCTCATATATTGTTTTCCCCATTGTTCAAAATCATTGAACTCTTCAATGATTTTGAACAATGGGAAGAACAATACATCGTCGATGATTGCCGACGAATTGCGATATATGGAAACCAGGATTAACGACAAGTTCTTAACCCTTTCCAGGCCACGATCGATTTTTATTATTTTACGTAGGCCAACACCAGACGATTTTACTCGCCCAAGGTGGACCCACGGTCCAGAAAGGGTCTAAAACTATCTTGTTAACTCTTTCCAGGCTACGATTGATTTTTATTATTTTACGTAGGCCAACACCAGACAATTTTACTCGCCCAAGGTGGACCCACGGTCCAGAAAGGGTCGAAAACTATCTTATTAACCCTTTCCAGGCCACGATGGATTTTTATTATTTTACGTAGGCCAACGCCAGACGATTTAACTCGCCCAAGGTGGATCCACGGCCCAGAAAGGTTAAGTAACGCTATTGTGTGCATTATTTAATTTTTTTCTCTTATGAATTCATTATAGGCTGAGTTTACTCTCTTTTTTGTGCTTATTCAATTTTAATCATAATAACTTCTTTCTCGATACTAATCCAGTTTAATTTAAGCCCCCCTAAGTGGAGTGTACCATTGAGGAGGCCATTTCTATGTTGTAAGACAATCAACCAGATCACTAGCAAAAAGTCAAAGCAAAAGGCACAATTTTTTTTTGATGTCAAACAAAGATGTCAATTCGTTGAAAATGCTTTGCATGTCATACCATAATCTCGCAACTCCTTATTTGGTACGGCAAGAGTGTCACCGTTGTTGGTCAGCAAATCAGATATGACAATCCTTATAAAAATAAAAATAAAAAGTAATGTAGTCTAGAATAGCGATTTGGCAACTTTAGATCTTATTCAAGAACAAAGGTTAATATTTGAAAATAATTAGCCAATGCGTACAACCATGGGACAATGAAGAATAAAAACTAGAGCAATCCCATAATTCTCATTGTTGGAAAATGGAAATATATCATATGCTTATGACATATTTTCACTTATTCGACAGCTACCACAATTCAGAATTTACCTCATAATTTTTATACCTAAATAGATCTACTAAAATAGTAACAAAAATGTTTCCAAATATCATTTTTATACGGCTTCAAATACCAATGTTGTTCAAATTATTCTATACCTAGATTATGTCCTTTAAAGGTTTCCATTTTAATTCTTACACGGGTAGCTTTCTCATCTTGACGTTGTTTAGTTATCTAACTCACAAATAGGTATTTAATCTCGCAAAGGTATATTTACCCATTATTAAAGCAAGATCAATGTCTAAAAGTCTGGAACGTAGTGACATATTGCTAGGAATGCATGATCCAAAGCCATAATAATGGCTTTGGATCATGCATTATGGTGCACAAACTTGCATAAACTCGCACAATAACAGATAATGAGTTCTACTGAATTTTTATTGGGTTCAAGACTCCAAAGACAATGAATTAATGAAATAACTTCACTCCTCAATCAGAATTCAGTAATTTTCTCATGCAGCTAATAAGTCTGTAATTTAAACCTGGGACTTGCCATTCCAGTACTAACTATAAAAACGATTTTACTTCAGGTATTGTTTCTGGAAATGAGTTCATATAATCGTCAGCACTTTTACACGCTTGGAATATACTGTATTATACAACAACCTTATTAAAACAAGCAATTTGATTGGATATGAGCAGTTCGTTATTAAAGTATAGATGCACAGATGACGTCATGAAGACTTTGTCTGTTTTTGAACTTTGGTTTAAATTTTAACACTATTTGTTAATTAACACTCACGTTTTTTTGAAGTGCGACAACAGTAAAAAATCATATTCTCTCATATGAAAGTTCTTTTGAAACTGCATAATAACTTTTTTATGTCGTTCTCGAGTTATGCGCGTTTTTGGGATATGCCAATTTTAAGGTTTTGTGATGTGACAACATAAACGTAAAACAGATTAGCCGTGATGTTTGGATATATATTTGGTCATATCATGAGTGATCAAGAAAAAATACGCATGCACAACAGTACATACACGGACCAAATACATATAACATCTCTTTAAAGCAATTTCGTTTAATTACTTTTATTATAATGCTTCAACGAAAATGCTATCCGTTTATGTTATGACGTCATCAAATTAAGAAGTAAATATAACTAGACCATAACTTGAGAACGAAGTACGGGAGCAAAAAAACTGTGAAGGAAATTGCTAAATAGTTTTAAGGATCCTTTATTTCATAGAATATCATTCTTCACTGTTGTGGCCCTTCAACTTTCTCATCGACGACGATAACCCTTTCTAGTGTTTTATCTTGGGTAACGTTGGATGATTAGATAGCACTTCGACCAAAACAGTTTAAATTTAACCAGGCAGAAACAGATGTATATGATTCTATATGTACATGTATATGATTACAGAGCATTTATTTAGCACAAAATATCAAACTTTTGATCTGTTTTATTGTATTATACACGTACACGTTTATATCCAGTTATGGGTACAATTAACGGCTACAGCTTGTCAGTATTTTAGATGATTATTATATGCCTTCGAGTACCTTTTCAATACATTTTCAATATATTTACAAACAAATGTAAACTTCGATTTTTGCATTTTCAGCTCGACATACTATTAACTAAGAAAAAGATAAACCGTCTGCTAACAAAAATTTCAACCATTAAATACACCATTTTAATTTTTATTTTTTTACTTTAGGTTTCTTTAACACTCATTCCCTCTTCAACACATCAACGCTGGCCATCTTGTTTGTCATTGTCTTTTAATGCTGTGCCGTATCTTGTTGTTTTTATTTCAGATTTTCAATGCTAACCATTTACGATAATATATGGAGATCTTTAACTACATGATTACGTAGGAACTGTTTGGGTATATCCATATGTAGCAACGACAATCTTATAGTTCCTCTGCAATAGCGTTTACTATTTTTCGCACGGCAAACATTTGATTGTCTTGTCCCACGATATTTGTTGCAACACATCGGTAAAAACCAGGACCTAATGGGTGAGAAACGACAAACTCTTTTTTGTCTTTAGACCAATTCATCAATTTCTTCCAATCCCCTGTAGGTTTACATGCAAACGATTTCTTCAAGCAGGTTGACGCTTGAAACTCCCAAGTCAATTCTGGCTTCGGATAACCGCTGATTATATTGCAACGCAGTGCAATTAATTGACCTTTGACGTATTGTACCGGTGTCACGTGATGTAAATTGGTATCAGAACGCTGAGATAAAACAGGTTTACCTTAAAGATAAAAAGTGGTTATTCACTTGGTAAATCAAACCTATACATAAAACGAACTCATATAAAACAAATAATAGCGTTTTACTAATTGTCAAATTGAACCTTAAAGTAACGACCTTCAAAAAGACATTGGCTATAAAATTTGGTATTGTTGGGTACAGATTTCAATTAAAAGTATATACAAAAAATCTAAAACTGACGGCCAAGCAAGTACGAGGTTTTTAAGGTGGTTTATGGGGGAGAACCAAATACCAGTACTTGACTAAATAATTTTTTACATTCACGCATACAATTGCAGCACGATAGTAAAAATTTTATTTCCGCTTGACAACTAACCTTAATTAATAATATTTGGCACCATGAATACTTATTGATACTTGGAACCATAATAATGATTGAAACCATGTTTAACCAACGTTCTTACTAGTGGCGTTGCCCGAAGGGTACTAGGGGAACAAGTCCCTCCAGATGAGAAACGTTTAAGGGGGATCAAATTTCTAACGGATTCTGTTTTACAAAAATGTCTGCAAGTGTTGAATCTGCGTAATTCATTGGAGAAATAATCCCAAAGCCTCGTCTGCGTTAAAAACCTTGATTGCGCGGCCGCATTAGTTCATACTGGAAGTCGAAGTTCGGTTCATCACCTGCATTATATAAGGGAATAAGCGATCCACGTTGTATTTCACACTACCTACGCAGCACCCCTGTCAGCTTTCTTGGACTTTGGTATACAAGAGTGGAAGATTGCATGCTTATTTCTAAGCTTGACCGACGCTACAGTACTGCAATAATACTATTTAAGCAGAATTGCATGATAAACGCTAAGACTGTTTTGTCGAGTTGTAATGATGACGCTATTGTTTTCCCCAACCCCAATTTCCAAAATTTGGCGACGCCACTGTTTTTTACCATTTCTAGAGGAATTACTATTCCTATCCTTTTACCTTTCCCGGCACCTCTGCTCGCAAAGCATTGTGACTCCAATTACACGTTGTCATTTTAGTGACATTAATTAAAAGGCTACTTACTGAATATTGTGACTTGCGCCGATGCAGTGTATTTGCCCATAAAATTCTCCGCCTCACAAGTATACTTTCCGTTATTTCTTTTATGAGACAGCCTGTGTAATGTTAACGAGTTTTTACGAAACTCGTTCAGGCTCTCTGTAAACGAATGACACTTGCGAGATTTACCACCTTCACAAATTCCAAGTAGTTTGTCGTCGTGGTACCATGTGATTTTAGGTCTTGGACTACCTTTTGTTTTGCATTTCAGTACGACAGAAATTCCCTCGCTTGCGATAACTACGGGTGGAAAATTTCTAATACTTGGCTTCTTTGGGGCTAAAATAACAACATGAATCTAATAATTATGTTGAATAATAGTGATATTTGGGTTTCCAACGTTGTGTCGCATAAACATTTTGGATCAAACCTCTTTTAAAACAGTAACGTAAATATATAAGGGCAACCTGTGTGAGTCCTGCATGAATTATGTGGTCCTATGCACCCCCGGTGCCTCTCAGACTTATTTCACTCAGAAAAAAGAATAATAAAGTTTAGATTATTATTTCAAGCACAATTTTACTCAAAATTAAGCAAAAAATCAAATAAATCTTAAATCCCTCCGACTGGTTTTCGAAATTTTGTTAAAGTATACCCATTTCGTATCCAATAACTTTATGACAACGTTTTATACCATGCAACCTCAAATGCACTTCTTTTACAAGAATTCCCATTTTACCACAACACTCAGCGCTGCTGACGAGACCCCAAGATACACCACTGTTTAATCATAATACAAATACATTACCTCTGACACTTACTGATAACCAATCTTCAACCTCTGTTTTATCGGATTTCGCCACACACTTGTATTGACCACCGTCAACTTTAGTTGCGTCTTTTATTGATAATATGAGCCTGCTGTGATAATGACGTGACCCCCCGTCTGAATCATAATGATCATCAAAAATTAGTTTCTTACTCTCAACCTCAACAACATTATTTGGGTCATCACCAACTTTATACCATTTTAGTTTTCGCTTTCCTGAAGCACTGCAACTGATATTTGCGTTATCTTCGTACTGTAGTAACAAACTTTTCGGTGTGACATTAACTTTCTCTTTTTCTGTAGAATGGGAGAAATAAGTACTACCTCATTAATAAGTCGGTCATTAAGGCAGTATCAGAGATATTTTATAAGTTATATATTCCTCATTACCAGTCGACATGTGCATATAAATTCTCAAAAAATTTAGCGGTGCTGCCTTTAGGCAGTATGAACAATAGCAAAGACAGCTCGACAGGTTAATCCTGGTATGCAAACTTCTAAATTATTATCATCATTCGTTTCTTTAGAAATTCATTGTTGTTACGTTTTTTAATACGGAAATATTTACATAGCAGGACTACATTGTCGGCCTGCTACCCTACTGAGTATTAAATAGAAAATCAAACAGCGAAAAGGTGATAAAATGTCCAATATATGAAAAGAGCGAAGGTCCTTCATCAAAGCACAAAGTTTTGCTCGAAACGTTAGCAAAATGTTTCGTAGGTTTTACTTGTAACAGACTGTTCCTAAACACACAGAAAACACACAGAATAAAATATGTACAGAAGAGCCACTCCGGTCGGAACTTTTGAATAAATTCGAAATATTACGTTAACACTTCTTCTCTTTTGTCTAAAATATTGAGTTCAATATAGAATTGTTTTTCGGTGTATGTTTCATATTATATTTTCTAAAATAGACAACTTACTTGTTTTGGGTCGAATAACTGGAATAACATTAATGACCTTTAATATTCTTTCATGACCAGTTTTATTTATTGCTTTGCATGTGTATTCCCCGCCATCCATACTGTCTGCTTTCATAATTGTAAAGACACCTTTGTTTAACAGAACTTTAGAGCCGTCCACATCAATTTGCTTTGGTTTCATAAATCGTTTCAAATACAACGTCACATTTATATCTGAACTTTGTTTTGGACATTTGATTTCGATGGAGTGTCCGTAAGTAACAAACAGGTAATTTCCTTTCAACACTGCTTTATTTGGGGGAACTAAATGGAAAAGCAAAGGTCAATTTAAACTTCATTCCATACCACGCTTTCTTTAATTTGAGAAATAAAATCGTCTGGTTTTGCCGTAGACATGCAGTACAAGGGTTAAAGCTTAAGAGTTAAGGGTTATAGCTTTATTAACGGAAGTGAAATTTACTAAAGACTATACTATGGGTTACGTACGATCATATATCGAGAACGCGGTATGTCAGCCAGTTGGTGACCCGATGTGCCAACTGCCAAAGACTCCGCCGGACAATAACTAATTTATACATACCAAGTTTTAACTATATATTTATAACTTATGTTATCGCTAAGGAGGTTTTCCGATAAGATTTTATAGTTTTAAAGATTTGAATGGATATTCTCCGAAATTTCTTCACAGATTTAATCTATAGTTATTTCTTTACGGTTTGTAGCCTGCATATATGCCGCGCTACATCAAAGAAAACCGACTTAATCATTTACAGTATATATAAAATAAGAGAAGTACTACGCAAGCGATGATTCGTCGGTTAGCGCGTTTATATCAGAGTATAGTGTTTATATCAGGTTTAGTATACATTCAGTCATTATCTATTACAAATCCTGCGTTCTGATTGGCTACTCAACAGTTGTCTATACTGTGATTGACAACGGTTGGGGAACGTGTCAACAAACCAGACCCAATTGCGGTCAAAAAATCAACATTTTCATTACTTTGCTTAAGAAAAACTGTAGTTTTTTCTAGCGTGGAACTGAATGTATATATACTAAATCGATTAGACAACTCGTCCTTGTTCTCCATGAGCGATAGTCAACTCGGGCCGAGCCGTCGTTGACTATCTGCTCGTAGACAACTTGGACTCGTTGTCTAATTGTTAAATTTAAACACGTTTTTTCCTCGCGCTTTTTCACTCTGGGATAATTCTTTAAAATCTCAATATTTTAAGCCTGATATTTTATAAAAGAAATATAAAATCGTTTTTTCTGTGTTTATATGCTCTGATATAAACACTTGGAATGTTGCTCGACTTTCGAAAAATTTTACTACGCTTTTCGAAAATCTTACAACATCCCGCGTTTTTATATCAGATACATAAGCACAAAAAACCATTTTATATTTCTTAATTATTGCACAGGGTCGTTTCTCCTGGCATATTCGTCGTCTGGCATATTAGCCGCGGTAAAACACTACTTGCTTGTGCAACGAAGAAAATAAGATGAAAAAGAAATAAAAAGAAAATAATTAAGTACATAGGAACTTCAGTCAAAAAATTGTAATTACGTTTTTACAATCTTCTCCGTACATTTTAATGAAATCATGGTCGGACCCAGCACTAGTGCATAAAAAAACAAGTTGGTCAAAATAAAATTTTGATATTAAACTAACCAGTGATATGCAAATTAGGTGCACTAGTGCTGGATCCGACCATGGGAGTGGACATTATACTTATAAGACGGGCATATCCCTTCTTCCATATCCATATCGATTTTCAAACAGCCGTGTATGTTCTTTTTATTAGCTATATGGTCAAGAATAGTATTTGTTTAAAAACAAAACAAAGCGGGAAACCTTGTGATGGTCGCGCGAGGAAACACACACCTTACCTATTTTCTTCGTATTTCACTAATGGAATATGGAAAATATTAGTGCTTTAGTTTCCAGTAAAACAACATATTCATATAATACATTAATTTATGGTAAATTTTAATAAATACTAAAAAAAATTAGCCACCTCCAACACACTTTTGTCTATTTAAATACTCTTTAATACATTGCAAAGGCAACTTGTGGTAATTTTATGCAATGTTGTTGGTTAATTCCAGATCGAGATTTTCCGGGAAAATACGGAAAATGCAATGCCAGCTATACCGACTTTTTCCCAAAGTACACAAATGATTCAAAAAGAGAACAGAAGGACGAGATTTCAAGAAAAGGTAATTTATCGCAAAATATCTGATTTGTTCTTCACACAACCCTCGCCTTAGCCATGGTCGTTTCAAAAAGACCCCAATTTATAATATTTCTCTGTACAAGCCTTCAGCTTGGTTATTAATTAACAATTACTTACCGAAGCAGAGGTAATTATGAGTATTCATCGATAATGACCGAGACTTAGACTTTTCAAATGACTTTTTAAACGAGTTTGGGAAGCGATTTGGGGAAAACAACTTTTGCTTGTCTCGCTAGTAAATAATGCCTCATATTTACTAGTCATCTAACCAATCAAAATGCTTGAAAGGCATTATTTACTAGTACAATTACATATATACTAGGTAGTCATTAATGATCCCCATCATCCTTCTACTTTTCGTAATTAAAGGCTGGTGTTTTAGTCAAAAAATAAACACACGTCTTACCTTTCACGTTTAAAAAGCATAAATCTCATACTTGAAAACTTATTTTATAACATGTTTCGGTACTCTCAGCAAAATTGTAATACAATATTTTGTTGAAAAAGATCGTTTTACAGATTGTGTTTCTGGAAATAATGTTGATCAATTTGTGTAATTTTTCACTTGACAAGATTTTAGAAAAATCTGAGGTTGTGCCCAGGTTACATGAATTCGTCCAAACACGTAAATCTATATCATATCAGCGGGTGGCGCAAGTCATGATGCAACAATACAGTTGCCCATGGTGGGATTCTCACTATTGCGGAACTTTATTAACGATGTAAGTAATGAAATGACATGGCAATAAATTATAAGAATCGAAAATAATTTAAAAATCAAAAAGTTAATAAAATTAATTAGAAAGATAAGACATATAAAAGTACAAATATGGTTTGGGTCAAAATTAAGGTCACCCTTTTTTTCTATACATGTATCTTAGTTCCCCGAAACAATTCTAGAACACAAACGTTGGGAAAACGTATTGTGGAATTTACGGGTCCACGAACCCAATTAGAAGACGACAAGAAGCGGCTGAATAAACCGTTGCAGCTTAAATTACTTGATGGTAAAAGCATAAGAACACTTTAAATCAAAGGAAATTGATATAAACATAGCTATATCGTGTTTATATGTAGAGCACAGGGACGACTTCGCGAATATCCGAGAAGTACGTACATGCAAATTAATTTGACGTTAGAACTAGGCCTACCCCTGTAAGTCGTCAGAATTTTCCGTAACGTAGCTTCCTTGAACTAAAAGTTGTAGGTAACGGAGCTCGCTTGATTTAAAAGCTCTTGGTAAGAAATCTTGCTGGAGCTAATCGTTTTCCGTAATGGGGCTTTCTTAAGCTAACAGTTCTCTTTAACGAAGCTTGAAAATCGCGCAAATCAGCTAACGTTTTTCAGCGACTTAAATTCAACGTTTTTTAGGGACTAAGTGAAGTTTAGGCCGAACAAAAATCATAGTTTCAATCAGTTATTTTATTCAGCAACAGTTTGATCAATTATATTAACTTACGCATTACATTAACATTAGTTTAAATAAAAAACATGCAGAAAGTGCTCGGCACTTGGACGTTTATCACACATTTTTATCAATAATATCAGAATAACGTCATAGCCTCATAAACTGAAAGATTAGGAAACATTGTTGCCCAATGACAACGTCACGGTAAACTTCTCCTTTTCTACAATTACGTAAAACATTATGCGATTGTTTATTATCTTTAATTGCTTATCCAGTGATCAATAACCGTGCATTCCAGTGAGTGCATGTTTCAAATAAAAGTAAACGCAAAACTTGAAATTTGTTAGTTTTTCATTTTTTAAAGCACTTAATGCTGTTTTGTTCAAAATCCTCAACAAAATATGTTCGAAGTACGTAGATGTATTTCGGTCAGAAATACATCGCTATAATAACAAATTTAGCTAAAATCTTCTAAAAAATGGCGTTATATTTAAATCCTCTTTTATAGCATAATCGTGTAATAATATTGCAAAACAAGCCAAGATTTATTCTAAACAAATGCTAATCTGTAGGAACAAAATAACGACAATTTTGTGCCGTGCAGCTAGCGCCATTGTCAAACATCGAAACGTCGTCTACATAATTTTATGTAGACGACATCATTTACATAATTTTATGTAAACTGTTTTTATTACTTATTTTGTCTTTTTAATTGTAATATAAATTAACAAGTTACATAGAAAAATGTTTCCTTGAAAACCTTAGAGCGCGTTAAGGTACGTTTTTTTAATTGCTTATAGGTGTGAAGTGTTGACCTTGGTCTTAGACGGCCAAGATGTTGTGCCCTGTTCTGTTTATTCGTACATGTCCCGTTGTATTTTTCCTTTAATTTCTGTATTGAATGGCTTTTTACAATTTTCTGGCCATACCATAAACTGTATTTTTCTTTGTTCTATATAAGTATACTTAAAGTGCTACTGCAATAGTTTTTCGCTATTAAAATTATTGTCGTATTTGAATAAACTCGTAAAATGGTAAAGTAGATGACTGGCAGTTTTCTCATATCTCCTCTCATTCTCGACTTATCAAGTATTCAAATAAGGTAACCATGACGTCACACGTAGTACACAGATACATATTGAAATATCGCGTTTATTTTTAACGCCATCGAATGAAATGACTTAAAATTTCGTATGTGGATACGGACGACAAAATGTGATAACACTGTGCCAATTTTATATATAGTTGGCGTGACAAATTGCGAGTTTTCATGTCCAGTTTTCATGGCTTCGAAAGCGACATTGTCTTTTTTCTTTTTAGTAGTGATGTCTTTCGAGTTCGTTATCCTCGAGCAAGTTTTCACTGACCTGGTTGACAAACTCAAGCAGTATCAAATCGTAAAAAGTAACAACTGGAGAGAAAATGAACAATAACGTTTTAGAAGTCACGAAGTTTAGAATCTAACAAGTTGTTATACCAACCATAAAAGTAGCACGGTGTTATTGCATTTAATAGTTTGTATCCACATATGAAATTTTAAGTCATTTCATTCGATGGCGTTAAAAAAAACGCGATATTTCAATATGTAAATTTTCTGTGTACTACATGTGACGTCATGGTTACCTCATTTGCATACTAGATAACTCGAGAATGGAGGAGATATGAAAAAATTGTCAGTCATCTACTTTACCATTTTACGAGTTTATTCAAATACGACAATAATTTTAATAGCGACAAACTATTGCAGTAGCACTTTAAATATACCTGTTGACGTTTTATTAAACATGCAAATTAAATATGGTAATCATATCAATCTACACATGTGAAATCATAAATAAATAAAAAACGCCATCTTAAGGCTCGAAGGGGGTAAACTACTTGAAACAAAATAACACGATTTAAAATCTTTCAACAGCGCCGTTTTTAGAATTGTACGTTGCTTTGATTTTCAAACGTAAAGCATTAGCAGTAGTTTTTCGATAGCTTACACCTAAAAATTACACCAATGTTGCACGACTAGCCAGAAATATCTATCTTAGTTGAACAAATAAATTGAACGTAAAGAATGTGAGGTACTTATTGGAAAAAAGTATGGAACAGTGGAAATTACTGCTGACGTCTAAAGGTGAAGATCTTGTGGAGGTGGATGTGAAAAGAGGGATATCGCCGTTACTGTTTGTTTTGTACGTATAATACCACTGTCGTTGATACTTAGGAAGGTAAATGTATATTATGAATGGGGAAAGTAAGAATACAAGCTAAATTATTTGTAGTATGTGGATGATTCGAAACTGTTTCCAAAGAGCGAAGAACAAATTGATACATTTTTGAAAACTGTTCATATCTTTAGTACTGATATCGGGATGGAATTTGGAATGAAAAAATGTGGAATTCTTATTATGAAGAGAGGGAAAGTTGTTAGATGTGAAGGAATGGAGCTTTCAGTTAATGGAGTAATGAAAGAGCTTGATAAAGAAGGATACACATATTTGGGTATAGTTGAATTGGATAAGAGCAAAGAGAACGAGAAGGAAGAGAAAACAATAAAGGAATATAAACGAAGGCTTCGATTGATCCTAAAATCATAACTAAATGGGAGAAACAAAATAACGGCAATAAAGTATGGACAGTAGCTGTATTTAGATACGGAGCAGGGACACTACAGTGGAAAGAAAGTGAATTGAAAAACGTGGATAGAAAATCAAGGAAAACAATGACAATATACGGAGCATTTCATTCAAAAAGCGGTGTGGACAGATTGTACGTTAAAAGGAAAGAGGGCGGTAGAGGCTTGATAAGTGTGGAACATTGCGTTAGAGAAGAAGAAAATAGTTTACGTTGGTATGTTGTTAATTCTAAACAAAATCTAATTAGGGGAGTTTCTGGAGCTGAGACAATCAATACGGAGGATATCTTAACGAATGGAGAGTTTAAAAAGAAGATAGCACAAGAACTTAAACAACATTGGATTGAAAAGAAAATGGGTGGACAGTTTGTCAGGGAAATGCCAGAGAATGTTGATAAGGACAAAACTTGGCAATGGTTAACGAGATGTGATCTGAAGATTGGGACAGAAGCGTTGTTATGTGCCGCACAGAAACAGGCCATCCGGACAAATTATATAAAGCACTTTATTGATAAGACCAGCGAAAGCCCGCTGTGTAGACTATGTGAGAAAAGAGGTGAAAGCGTACAACACTTGGTATGTGGATGTAAGAAATTGGCTCAGAAAGAATATAAAAGACGACACGACAATGTAGCAAGGAAAGTTCATTGGGGTCTTTGTAAGAAGACTGGGTTAGAGCATACGGAAAAGTGGTATGAACATACCCCAGAAGGAGTAGTAAAAAATGAAGAAGTTAAAGTCTTATGTGATATTAATGTCCAGTGTGACAACGTAATAGAGACGAGAAGACCAGACATAATTGTAATTGACACGGAAAGAGAATATTTTATCGATATAGCTGTACCAGCTGATGTAAGAGTAGAGGAAAAAGAGAAGGAAAAAGTAGAAAAATACCAGGATTTGAAGAGAGAGATTCGAAGATTGTGGAAACTTAAAAAGCTAAACATTGTAACTGTGGTAATAGGAGGGCTTGGAAGTGTCAGCAAAGAATCTGATAGGTGGATTGCAAAGCTACGGATAACATTCAGTGTTGGAGTGGTACAAAAGACTGCCTTGTTGGGAACTGCAAGGGTATTGAGAAAAGTGTTGAAAATGTGAAGAACAGTTGATTCTGTTAGCCTTTGGTCATTTGTTATGACTCGCCTAACAGAAGAACTAACGGCAATGACAACAGCCAGAGCATAATGTCAAACAAAATAATAATAATAATAATAATAATAATAATAAACGATGGTGATTGTGATAATGATTGTGATGACGATGCCGACGACGACGTCAAACAACAATGACGTTTATCGATGTACCAATGAGAACGATAAAGCGCGAAATTCGTTCGCGCTTCATTGTTTTCATATCAGTTTGTCATAACCAAGCATCTCAACTTTTTATATATCTTATATAATCTACAGTCCGGTTTGCGCATGTGCTGGGGTTTGATTTCATTTCAATGTTCTGTCTACGTTTTTTCAAAATATTACACCAAGTATTTCCTCTTTGGTGCACGTATTGTATACATATACTGTATTTTCAAACAAACCGATTGTTAGTATGAGCTCACTTTCTGGGCATACGCAATCCGGACTGTATATTACCTTTAAAACTAAATATGAAACGTTATCTGTCATTTATTAGAGACTTGCATAGCCCCTAAAAGAGAACAAGACAGTTTAGGTTTTAATCTATATTTTAAATATTCGAGTAATTAATGTTTAGTCGTACAGTAAAGCGGCGCCGGCAAGGGGGGGGCAAGGGGGTTAAGGCTTGTTAAACGTTTTATGATTCAGCTTCTCGAGATGGAATTTGTATGAGTAATAGTATTATTTTACTTCTTGTGCTATGCTACTTGTAGTAATACTAAAGTTCATATTAAATGTTAAGTAAAACAAATACTAAACCATATTGGGATTTTCAACGCTTCGCCAACGAAATCTATTTTATCTTGGTGGCTTCGCCCCCCCCAAAAAAAAATCCTGCCGGCGCCACTGACAGTAAATACAATTCAATGCTGAGCGCAGGTTCATTGATATCTCATTTGTGTCTGAACCAACAAACAACATATAAAATCCGTAAAAAAATTATTCAAACGTAACGACTAATTCTACCCCTAAAGAAGCTGATACTGTACAATTAGCGATTTTTTGTACCGATTTTTTGTTTAACCTTTCTCGAATACACAGAATGTTCCAACCTTTACCGCATGGACGTTTTTATTTGATAAAAAAATTAATCTATCTCTAGTAAGAGATAAGAAACATATTTCCTCCGGAAAGGCCAAAAACAGCTAAAGCCAAACAAAAGACTGTTTAAAGAACAGGTTTCTTTACGAGTGGAACAGACTTGAAGAGGTTCAGGAAGTTTGCAAAGGCGACAGCTGTATGAGGTCAAAAATATTAAATTTAATACAGAACGGAAATTAATTCAATTTTTATGCCAAAGGCCAAGTCGACGGCCGAAAACAATATTGATAAGCATATTGAACTTGAATTGAAACACGTAAATGTACCAAAAATAGCCTAATTCACATATCGTTACAAGTTTTTATGTTCTGTTTATTAATTATGATTTCGAAATTTGAATATTTTAAAATGTCACCACTGTCGGTGTTAATACGGCAAAGAAATGCCGCTTGTCTTCTAATCGGTTTTAAACAAATTACAATTGTTCTTCTGCTTCTAAAACATATTGGTCGTAAACACATTAACTGCTGGTGATAATGAAAAACACTGTTCATATTCCTAGGTCACTTCCTATTAATAAGAAATTTATTAATAATTCAACAAGAATACACAGTGGAAACATAACCGTGAAAATAGTAGGTTACATTTTTTCAAACATTTTCAAAAATATTTCGATCATTTTCTCACAAATATCAACGTGGCACCCAATTTATATGAAGCAACATAAAACATTTATGTCCGTATTGTATATATCGGAATACGGTAATACATGTTGCCTTCCGCTTGAAGTTGTATATCTCGTGTAAGAAGATTTTTATAACAAAAATTTAGCTTTAAATAAAAACAGATAAAATATCTTGCAATGAGCGAACTTCAATTCTATTACTTGCTTGAAATGAATATTATAACCACCCAAATAAATGTTGTCCATTGTGAAATATCATTCTTTCCACTTCAATTTTTGCTTTCTGGGGTTATTATATATGGGTCACACAAGACCAAACTGAAAACTTGAGTTAATGTACATTAGCATCCAGCCAAGTCGGGATAGTACGTACTCTTTAAGCAATTTGATTGGTTAGTCTAGCTCGGTATATCCAACACCGTCACATTCCGTGTTTCAGTTTCTCGGTTTTTCTCCATTACTAATGGCGATATTAAACAAATTAATGAGTATAATAGTAGCTTAAATGGTGTATGCTAAAGCAATTATTCGCTTCAGTGACACGGTAACTAGTGGCAGGTATCCACCGAGACGCACAGCGTCAAAGTAGATATCTGCCAGTATAGTCCCCAACACCGCGGTGAATAACTGTTAAATATATAAAATCGAAATTTATCTTCGATTATTGTTATGGAGATATTTTGTCGTGCAACAAAAACTGCCTTATTTGGAAACAAACATACATATTTGTCCGTTCTCGTAGTGCGCAAAATCGGCTGCGCTATATAATGCCTCATCAACATTCCGCTCCTTATGTTTATTACGTAACACGTAGCTCAGGACATAAATAAAATATTTAAGAACGGTAGATGTTTTTCTATCTCGTTACCCCCCGAAATTTCTAGTGTAACAAGGATGATAGATAGATAAGCACTTATAACTATAACTCCGTAATTAAAAGTGAAGACGTAAATCCCACTGACTACAGCTGACATGGTCGGTGATGGTAGCCAAGCATCTACCATTTGAAATATCGTTGATTAAACAGTTTTTAAATTATAACAATAAGAAATGGCTAGGTACTCTTGAAATGAAAATGACCACTGTTGAACAGAAATCGCATGCTTCCATTGAGAATTGAAAACGCACTGATTATGCAGATATAGTCGCCTGAATGTCTCGGAAACGCGCCGACAAAAGCATAATACGTTGTGACGACGAACGTTTTCTGTTCAGTTTAATTGAACTACGTTTAATACCATTTTGCATATTCATGTGATGAATTCACCATGCTTTGCTTAGTCATGGATGCATTTTAAAACGGTAATTTTTATTTGAAAAGTATTTAGTCTTTTCTTATTGTTATGATTTAAAAAATAATGTCATTGAAAATCTTAAAAGCTACTTTATGTTGCTATGAAAAACAATAATCATTTAATAAAACATATGATAAACATGACAGCCTGACGAATTTTTACTTTGTTATTTTTAAACACCCTGTATAAAGAAACAGCGCGGTAATGTTTTTAATAAAATTAAGCGCGTGTGTACAGAAAACAAAGCAGTTCTGTTATCTAATTTTCAGGTCGTTTATACCATCTGTTGTTCAAGCGGAAATCGTGGAAATGGACAGGTACCCAAATTCTAATTTTTAAGCGATTTTTACGAGCATAAATGTGGCAATGATTTCAAAATGCTTCAAGGGAAAAGCATAAAATAAGTAAGATGCATCCACCTGAATACTTTGTGTTTTAATAAAATTAAACTTAACCCACATGACACGTGGTCAGCAGCTCATTCACTGGTAAACCACATAGACCCAAATTCATCTTTTTGCCTTGAATTTTATACAAAGCTCAGAATTTTCAACTCCATAACTGTTTACACAAACATGGTTTGACTATTCTTGAATTTTCTCTCCCGTTTAAAATATGACAAGGAAGAACCATTACTCGGGAAACTTATCTTTTCATAGAATAATCTGTAAGTTCTGTTGCGTCTAAACTTATACTCAAACGCGTATTACGATAGCTATCCGCACTTCAGCTTTCTGGCGAAAACTATCACACATGATGAGAACTTTTTTCAAATTCCTTCTTGTACCGTTTATTCCTTGTTGTCCCGTTTGTTTTTTCGCCCGCTTGTGTTAAAACAAACATTAATCTTTACGCAGAAGAAATAAAAAATAGTGAAGCCCTGAAGCATGGAATGTTGCTACGAGTAAACAAATAGCAGTAGGTTTATTGATAGTAACCATCAATTTATCTGTAGTTAGCTAAATACGCGCTGCGCAAATATTTTCACTCTTAATGAAGGAAATCCTGTATTTTATTTTGTTTAAACTTATTTAATATTCTCGCAGTTTTGCTAAACACTTTCTGAACCAAGCCTTCGGCATTGTACCACCCGCCAACCCTGTCATTTACTTGTAAAAACGTGAAGCACTATTATTATAACCAATAACAGAGCTGCTGATCTGCAGCCTAAACCATGGTGTGGTAAAACGCGTAACCACGCCAAATCGTTATGAATGGGGAAAACGTTCCGCAACAACGCAAAGCGCAACACAAAGAAAATTGCGATTTTATCTTTTAATTGACGTTATAACCACCTCAAATTACACACATAAAAGATAATCACAAACTGTACTCAGTCATTGTCTTATC
This sequence comes from Pteroeides caledonicum, assembly GCA_026546875.1. Lineage (NCBI taxonomy): Eukaryota > Metazoa > Cnidaria > Anthozoa > Scleralcyonacea > Pennatulidae > Pteroeides > Pteroeides caledonicum. The sequence goes on from JAOBAZ010305377.1 coordinate 20,262, forward strand.
TCTGTTTTACCAGGTTGAAAATAATACGCTATATGGAAGACAATTGTCTAGACTTTATATTCGATGATCTTTGATCAACGATCTTATTAATATATAGGCAACAAATTTACGATTTCGCGAGCCCCGAAAGCCCGCAAGTGATGACAGGCGTTAACCAGACTATACTTTCCATATTTTGTCACCATGGTCAGTCAATTGTCATTAGATTGTACGACACTTTGGCTACATTTTTGTGAAAGACAAAACAGATAGGATCTTTGAAACTTCGCAATGAATTTGAAGCATTTTTCAGCCAGTCGGATACACTATCAGTCTCAGCGTCCGCATGAACGAAAACTAAGGGGCAGGAAATTTTACATTTTTTTTGCGTTCCCTTCCCTGGATTATAAAATGATATACATACCAAAGTGGCCACTCAACAGCTTCTCACCTTGTATCAAGTTACTTTAAAACGCGATGAGTTCAAAGAGACAATGTATTAGAAAATTATTCCACGAATGTTTGCAGGGTTAGACGCAGCAAGCTGTAATGATTTTTAGTTATTTCTTTTTTATTGACTTACGCGAAAGTATGGAACGCAAATGAAAGTGAAGCGCGTAAACTTGGTTGGAATTTAAGAGATCATTAACAGACAAAACTGACCACAAAACTAAGAGTATTTGATTAAATAAAACTATGCTCTTTTTACAACTAAAACATGTAAATCAAAATCACTGACCGCTTTGGACACATACCTGCAGTACAGCAGCATGCTAGAAACAGCATTAATAGACATCGAATCACCGAGGCCATCTCTTAACACTTCCCTGATAGATTATAACTTCTCTATATGAGGCCAAACTATACTGAGAACCCTGTAACTGCGGTCCGCGTTAAATAAAGATTGCTGACTCTTGGGAGGATCACGCGGGCACTTAGACCACGCCCAGCAATTTGAGACATGTCATGACGTGGGCGTAGTGAATGGTAATAATCAAGGTGTTCTAAATACAGTGGGATGAGCGATCTTTTATGTTATTATGACACAGGAAAATTGAAATAAACTGCGTTTAAACGTTATTGCCACAATTCAAAGACCTTTACCAGCCGACAATTTTAGGAAATGAAGTCTATTGACCAGAATTCGATATATTTGATGCCAAGCAAAGGACCACGTGACAGAAACAGTAATCACACGATATTTGAATGAACGAAAACTCAGTTAACGTCGAGGTTCAACAATAAATAAGATTTTTAATGATTAAATTCACAATTCAAGTTTGTTTAAACTCGCAACTCTTAACAATGGACACATAATAATGGA
>JAOBAZ010305489.1:0-13824 GCA_026546875.1 Pteroeides caledonicum
AATATATGATACGATAAAGTTTTTTATTATGGTGATATGATATGATATTTTACCCATTGTGTACACTCGTATGATATTCTTTTATCACTTGAAGCGAGTGACACTCGTATGATATTCGTTGGTCACTTTTAAACAAGTGTTCATATATCCGCACTTTTAGTCTTAACGTTTAACAATACGTAAGTGTTTCAAGTGTCCAATTAGTAGATCCTAAAGGGAAAAGTTATCTTGACAACAGAGCATGGGAACGAAGACATCAAAATGCAAGTACACGTATTACTTGTTGAAAAAACTTATTTTTCGACGAAATAGAGGCGACTAAATAACAAAGTAAGCAAACCGTCAGTCATTTCCTTATCGCGCGCTCTGTTGTGGTGAATATTGGCCAGTCCTAAAACCCACGTTATTAGCCGAATTCTTCTCCTTTATATTCGCCAATTAAGAACTTAACCCACCTACTTCCGTTCATAACCTTCTACAGATAACCTGTAGCTAGCGTTCTCCTCACGATCCACACAAGCATAACGGTGTACGCAAGCGCAATGTGCAGTAAGTGGTGCACAAGTTCTTTTGAATTTAGACGTCACCTGAAATCACACAGCTTTATTTCAAACGAAAGCTTAGCGTGTAATTAGTGCCGTGACAAGATCTGAGCGTCCAAACCTGTATATTTAAGGAGGTATCTAGACGTTTAAAGAGCAATATCCGAGTATCAGGCGGAAACACTCCGAAAAAGATTTGACGTCATTGATAACAGCCCGAGTTTGTTTTGACAACATTTCTGCACAGTTGTGTTGTTTACACTTACTTTGTTTGCAGGATTGCTGCCAGTTTATTCAAAGAAGTCAAGTAAGGCATTTTGAGTGATGCAGCAAGTGTTTTTATTCATTAATTGCACCAACTACGTCTCGTCGAAGTAATTATTCAAAGCATTGTTAAAAGCATGAACTTTAAGCAAGTATATCTCAATGTTTTTATCGTATAACCAGAGAATAGGGAATAAACAGAAGATCGACTCAAGTCGAAATCCTTGAAGTTTGTGTCCTCGCGCATAATTCATTACGCATGCGTTAGGCTATTCCTCTTGCCAGCAAACGGTATGTTAATTAACGGAATGGCCAATAAACACGCCGAACGGGCTGGTCCGCTATTATTCTGGCCAGTAAACTATATGAAATATAGGGGACAAGCTGTACGGTTGAGCCTGCAGTTTATTCCTTATTCTGTGGTATAACCTTCATGGTAGGCAGTTTTTTCAATGTATACTTTATGAATATCAAGGAAGAAAATTTTCGAATTTTACGTTTTAGACGACCTTTAAGTTAAACAACACGGTAAATTGACCATGAAGTGCCTACTGCGCTTGCGTCGATAGTGTGTACCAGGCGTTGGGGAAATGTGCTCAAGCGAGAAAAACTTTTGTGGAAAATCATCGAAGTATTCTATTGAAAGCGTATTCAGAATGTTTTTGTCCATTTTTACGATGTCGAGAAATTGATATCACGACACAAGGCATACGTATGCGAATTCGCTACATGCATATGATATTGTCTGACCATTCCGAGATATCGAAGTAGTTTATATATCTACACTAATGCGTAATACCTTGTAATACACGAATGGAGTTTGTGTGTCAAGGAAAATACAATGTCTTAACAACGAAATATCGCGCTTATATGAAGTACTTTAACGTACTTGACTGTGGAGAATGTATAGGGGTTCGCGCCTTGCAACTGCTTGAATTGTGATAGGGTGCTTAAAAAGCGTCAAGTGTTCGCTGAACTTGACTCGTATTCTAAAAATTTTTTACTGGTGCGTGATTGCTTGCGTTCATTGGAAATTCTCACGTAATTGTCGGCAAACGTGCTTGCTTGTCGAGACCTTGATTAATTTGAGAAAGCCGAAAGTGATTCGAGGCAAGCTGAGCAAGTTATTTCAATTAAAGTCCCCAGACGACCTGGTGAGCGATTAATTAATTATTGAAAATTACAGCACTCGTAGCATGGCCAGTTAACACCCTATAAAGGGTCCAGATTTCCACATGTCTGACAATGCCAGATCTACAAATAATCTGTTTTGTTTTTTTAATTTATGACAATATTTTTTCGCATTAGTAATATTCTAAAGATCAGCAAAATCAACACATTCACAGCGTCAATTAATTTCTCATCAACATGCTCTAAATTATATATAACGATTCATACTTGGAACCTCCGCTAAGCCGGTACTAATTAATTTAAGGTAATTATACACGCTTCGATAGCTTCATGTCCTTTCGCATCGCTCTCCAACCTGTGCCGATGTGTGTGATATTCCATAGGGGTTAGCTTAAGCATTAATATTGTCCTTTTAGCGAAACGCATTAGGTCAAATGGAGAGAAAAATCTCGCGTTTCTACAAAGAATGTACATAAAATGAAAAAAATGTAAACAATTTGTGTAGGTGTTCTAAAATCCTACCTCGTGGATGTTGATGACATAATACTAATGGTTATATGAAAAAAGCTTTAAAATACAAGTAAAATCAAAGTACAAACGTAGAGTTAAATTTCACATCATGAATTTCATTTGCATTATCGATTTGTGGCAAATTTCACCCCGGTTTAAGTGGATGAAAATACAATATTTTTTCTTGGTGCACCAATCAAGCACTATAGGGCGTTTTTAGAGCGATAGGTTCCGCTCAGGAAGATTTTTTGCAGGCAGAATTATTTTGCGTGTTTTTGTAAACTCTGATATGAAGCTACAGTAATAGCATTCAAAGACAAGACAAAGGTAATTTTTCTGTGTGTGAAAAATTTTTCCGATTGGGGACGGGCGTTCAGCACTGAGAACTTTAACGTGCTAGATGACAGCTAGTGATAGAGTAAAATCCTAAATATTTAAATGAGTAAAAACACTTCAAAAATATTATATATTACCATTATTTTTACCATTATTACGATCTAGTTTACGAATTATTACGTATTCAGGCCAAGCAGTGCCTATCGCTTTCATTATTATCAACTTACTAAAAGGATACAATAATGTAATTTTATTGTGAATTTATTACTTTGCGAAAACTAGAGTAAAAATTAAAAATTGTCTATTCAACAGCCTTCATACTCTTTCCATAGCCTATGTATTCTTTAAAACGCTTTAAGTCATGAAAAGTACAACTGTTAAAACAATTGTCTGTATTAAGATAATTTGGCTAGAGAGATTTGATGTTCCGCGTCAGGAAAATAAATTGAGACAAATAATTTACAATCTTCAAGCCTCCTAGCCAATCTCTAATACAACTTTTAAACTAATGAATGTTTAATAGATATTAAAAGGATAATAATTAGTACGGAAATACATTTATAAATGTTTTATTACTTGGCAAATGAAATTGCTTGGAGATAGAGAAAGTAAAAATTCCACAATATAAAATTGTTAAGCAATAGGCTCAGTAGAGTATAAATAATCATAACATAAATCAGAATAATCATAATAAATTTTAATATAGTCGCCTAATTATATAGTGTTAGACTGGGATAAGTTGCTGAGCATTGGCCAGGGTATAAAAACCGTCTGGCGTTAGACAGAAAATTATGTCGTTCTTCACAAATGAAATTAAAAAAACGTTTGACTCGATACATCTACATCCACTTAAACCAAACATGGCGTATCACAGAGGCTACTTGGGCAACGCACCAGACCCCCAAATGCGCACCGCGCGTGGAGAAATAGAAGACGTAAATAAATTACATAATTCTAAAATGGTGATTCTTTTCAGGGAACTTGATGGAGGTTTCGAAAAGCTTTCGTCAAGCTTTTTCTTCACGTGATGAACAGGTATGATGTGCTCTTTGCTATTCATCACGTTTCTGATTTTTTTGTTTATTTAGTTTTCATTTAGTTTAGATGGGTTTAAATTCGTTTAGTTCGGTTTAGTTTAAGGTGGCTCGATACAGTTTTGGTACTATTGGAATTGCCAATGTGTACACCAAAATTTAAAAACAGAAAGCTAAAAGTATTGTTAACTTATTACTAAACATACTTAGAACGGAAAATAACTGTATGATCAACGGTCCAAGGTGTTGCTATGACAACAATGATGTTTCAAGATGGCCGCCAATTACACTTAAATTGTCCTACATATCACTGGTTAAGTAAGACAACGATTGCTGAAAAAAAATTAGGGGTCACCGTGCTCGTTTGCGAGATAATCTCAATTGAAGTGTAATTGGCGGTAATCTTGAAAGGTCATTGTTTCCATAGCAACAACTTGTAAAAATTATTATACAGTAATTTCTAATTTTTAGCAAACTTAGTACTATGCTGGTTACACTTTTAGCCTTCTGTTTTAAAGTTTTGGTGTACACTTTGGCAATTCGAACTAAAAGTTGACAGTTTTGACAAAACTGTATCGAGCCACCTTAATTTAGTTTGGCTTGGTTTGGTTTTGTATGGTAAGGTACGGTACTGTGTTATGTGGTGTGGTGTGGTATGGTATGGTTTGCTGTGGTGTGGTTGTTATGGTATGGTTTCTTATGGTTTGCCATGGTTGGTTGTTGGTTTGGTTGTTGCTTTGCTTTGCTTCGATGTGCTGTGCTCCGCTTTGCCTTGCCTTGCCTTGCTTTGCTTTGCTTTGCTTTGCTTTGCTCTACATTGCTTTGCTCTCCATTTTTTTGCTTTGCTTTGCTTCTCTTCGCTTTGCTTTGCTTCTCTTCGTTTTGCTTTGCTTTGAGAGTGCAGAGCAATGCGGTGTGGTTGCGTGCGGTGCGGTGCACTACTGCACTGTCTGTTTACTTTTGTTTTGTTTAGTTTAGTTTACTTTATCCAATTTAGTTCAGGTTTTTCTTCGCCTCTCCCAATCAGCCGAAACAAATTTTTGGAGAGCAAAATTTATCAAAAGAAATTGTCTGAAAAGTCTTTTAAATGAATTGTGCTGCCTATGACTTTTCAGGATTTCTATAGTAATCACATGTTACTATGTCTTGTAGTGGCTTTGGATCCCGAAACCTCTTAAGGTATATCACACCTGTGACACCGATTCCAATTTGCTCTCGCCTAAAATAAACATAAAAGGCATCAAAGAGGTCACGTTTGAGATTGAGTACGAATTGGGCGACAAAAGTGGTAAGAAATTGAATACCACCAATATCTCCCTGACTTACAGTACTGGAGTGGTGACAAAATTAATCACTGTTGTTGGAAAGCCGATTGGTACTACTGGTTACCTTAAAGCTACAACCCTGATACCAGTCAATGGTCGCAAAGCTAGGTTTGGGTTTAAACGCCCAAATTCCTATGGTTGTTTGACCGTTCGCTCAGCTCAGATCACTTATCGCTATTGCCCAAATAAGACATTTAGCCAAGGATTGGTCCAGTTTCCTCGTACATTCTCACCGCCGAAAGGATCCCAAGCGGTGCAAGTGTTGGGAACGTGCAGCACAAGCAATAACAGACCGGTTGCGTTTTGTGAAAGTACCGGGAATTGGTCGTACAACGAGACCGTTCCGTGTAGATGTAGGACTGGTCAAATAGCAACCACTAGTGGATGCTTTGGTAAGTCGTTCAGAATTTGCTGTGAAAATTACCCCTTTTTCTATTTAAAACAACCATATACGTTCGCGCCAAATCCTGCGCCGAATTCGTGACAAACAACGGTCGGGGGTAATGTCATCAAACCAGAGACCAATTCCAGTCAAAAAATCCAACGTTTTCAACTGAATGTATACTAAAACGATTAGGCAACTCGTCCTTGTTGCTTATGAGCGACAGTCAACCTGGGCTGCGCCCTATCCGCTCATAGACAACTCGAACTCGCTGTGAGTATGGCTGTTCATGGACATGTCACATGTCGAGGTATTAGAACAATTGATGTGCCGAGTTCTGTTTGCCACCATGACTTTGACTTTCGGCTTTTTCCGATATTTCTCCTGGCAGGCCTGTCTCGTTTTGTCGTTTGGGCAACGACTTATATGTAAGGCGTGGTTTTCATATATTGCAAATCGTCCGCGATCATCGGCGATGTATTGTTAAACTCCCCATTGTTTAAAATTATTGAAGAGTTCGATGATTTTGAACAATGGGAAGAACAATAGCCAATGATCGCCGACGATTTGCAATAAATGAAAACCAGACTTAAGGCGTCTTCTTGATTTTTTACGATGAGTTACAATTTCTTGGAAATATCCTCTATTCTTTTGCATTTTACCAGAAAGGCATATTTCTGCCGCACCGATTTATTATATTTTGTGAATACTTATTCTCACCAAGACCACAACTTGGAGTAATTGCATCACGACCAGAAATTTCGGTCATCATGCTGCTCAGCGGGGATGCCGCGAGTTTCAGTATTGGAATTAGCATTAAATAATTGCAAGTTCGCACAGGGTTGCCAGATTCCTAAATAATTAGGCCAAACATTCATTATTCCTGTTAAGAAAACAAAAGAAGCGAAACTAAAAACTAAGAAAACAAAAGGCCATTCAAACCGTTGGGTTGTTCCTCGAACTTGAGAAGTATTTATACCTATTTCTAGAATTATCTTTAAGTTTGTTTTGTTTTTGGAGTTTGATTTCGGCAGATCGCTACTCGTCAATAGGTTTTTCTACTTGTAAGAAAAAAATGAAGGACCCAGCGGATTTTAGTGATTAGTATACGTGTATATTGAGCTTACCTACGCTGGTAGAACCATCGCCTCGAGAGGTTAGGTAAATGAAATCGGTTATAAGCCAATTTTTAAACCAAGTTAAATGTTTTTATTACTGGAACACAGTTTCATTTCGGCAAATGTAAAAAAAAACAAGCGGATCTTATTAAATTTGCCGTTCTTATTTCCATTTCTATAAGTTTGTATTGCGAGTTTGTTTTTGTATTCATTGGTGCATCCGCTATCGAATCGCAACGTCTCGCAGACTCAATGTCCGATATTTCCGGCCACCAGTCGAGATTTTAATGTCTTCTATTCCTTAGACCTGTCACGAGTTATTTATGGTGTTAAAGCGATACGGTTGTCAAATACTGAAGCTGTCCTGTCGTGGACTACTCCAAATGTTAACATCCCATACAAGGTGGAATGTCGGAAATGTCTTGGTGATCACTTGTGTCGGTATAATTGCTCGAGGTTTCAGTTTACACCATGGGGAAATAATGGCAGTCGAACAACAAACGGTGGAAAAATTAATGGCTTGGATGATACTGCAAAATACATGTTTTCAGTTAGGCCCAAAGTGGATGGTTTGAATGAGTCTGAGTACGAGGAAACATGGGGAAAAAATACCAACGTGGATGGTACGTTTACTTCTTTGTGTGGTCTCCACCACCTTTTCATAATGTTTAACTTTGTATGTTTTTTGTTTTAAGATGGCTGGTAGCAGTTTAGTGATATTTTACCAGTGGAAATTTGAACAATAAAATTAACCCAAAAAGTGCTCCAACAATTGCTACATATTCCTAAAACAATATTCAAAATGTTACCAAGCATCGTAGAAATACAAAACAATTTACGAACGTTGTTTCTCACTTGTTACCATAGCAGCAGTGACGTTTCAAAATGGCCGCCAATATCCCTTTGAGCATATTTTTTCACTAACGGTTCGGTGACACCCCATTTTTTTTCCATCAAATGTTTTAAATAATTTCTGGTTGATAGAGAACATTTAAAAAAAAGTTCTACGAAACAGATTTTTTGAAGTGTTAAAATTTTGTAGAGTCAAATGAAAACAATTTCGTTTTTTTTTTAAGTTGCTTTATCGACAACAAGCTATTTGTAAATTACCTTGATAAAAAGAAAAATGGGGGTCACCGAACTCGTTTGTCAAATAATGCACTCAAAGAGCAATTTGCGGCCATTTTAAAACGTCACTGCTGCTATGGTAACACGTGACAAACGTTCGTAAATTGTATCTGCTACAGATTACACAAGAAGTTTAACATTATTTTAATTTCGGATAGTTTTGACTAGTGTACGTTTCGTTTTCCTTGCTAAACACTTCTCCCTAGTCAGCCATGCCAGCACATTGTTTATTTTGCGTCCCTTTTGGCCCTGTTATTCCCTGTTATCCTCAGCTTTCCTTTTCCCAACTCCATCTTGGCAATTCTTTGCTCAGTTTTTCTCTTTTCCGCTCCACATTTTTTCACTACCTTCGGTTTTGTGTGTTAAAGATTCTCGCCGTCTATTTACAGTTTTGCCAAGTAAAGTCCGAAATTTAACAGTAACAAAAAATGAATCGGGGCATATAATTTTGACATGGTTGTCGCCCATCAACTATCCATTTCGTAATGTCTCCTACAAAATCATGTGTGATGTGTGTTGTGGCGAGGACAACAGCACCAGTGGTTGTTCTCAGTTGGTCTACATTCCTTCCAACGACAACCTCTTGCAGACCAGCGTGGTTGTGAATGGCTTTGGTCAGGCTGGGAACCATTACACCTTTACAGTTCTTGCTATGAATCGCTGGCAAAACCGTTCGGAAAGTCGCCTTGTGAAGTGGAACTTCGACGCAATTGGTTATACCGGTAAGAAATAAAATAAAGTGGCATAAAAGAAGTCGAGTATAAATTTTCTTTTGTACCATGTGCTCAGTTAGAAAATGCCCTTTTTTCTCTTAGATCACCCAAAGGTTAAAGTTCTGGATAAGGGCAAGAACTTCAATATCATCGATGTTGTTATTGGTGTTTCAGTTTTGATTTTAGCTGTAATTATTGTTGTTGTTGTGACAAAGTGCTATAACAAGTAAGTTTGTTTATTGTGTTGAATATATTTAAACTTAATGGCATTGTAGAAGAACATTTAAAAACGTGAAACGAATTAGAGAGAAAGAGAGCAGAACAGAGAAGATGCTAGCACAACAAATAAAAGCACAGCACAGTATAGCATAGCATAGCACGGCACAGCACAGCATAGCATACCATAGCATACCATAGCATACTATAGCATACCATAGCATACCATAGCATACCATAGCATACCATAGCATACCATAGCATACCATAGCACACCATAGCACACCATAGCATACCATAGCATACCATACCATAGCACGACAGGACACAACACAACGCAACACACAACACAACGCAACACACAACACAACACAACACAACACACAACACAGCACAGCACAGCACAACACAACACAACACAGCACAACACAGCACAACACAGCACAACACAACACAACACAACGCAGCACAGCACAACACAACACAACAACATAACATAACATAACAAAACACAACACAACGCAACACAACGGCATTACATAACAACATTAGGGTACATCTTGGTATGTCATATCATGACATACCGAGGTGTACCCTCCCGTACTTACAGTCAACAAACCTATACCACGATGCTATACTAATATCGTATGCTTTGTAACATGCATTTATTGCAACCTTATTGCATTACATGGCTCCACGCTATTGCACGTTACACTTTGTATCACGGGTTGTCTTGTTGTATTGCATTACACAGTATTGTGTCGCCTTCTTGCGCAGAGTATTATTTCACCAATAGTAAAAGACCAATTGCAAATCTTACAGTCAATATGGTTCATTTCGCCATTGAAAATCATATCGACTTCTGTTTATGTAGAAGAAGAGCAAGAAAGAATGGGTTGAATTTAGAAAACCAACATGTGCACCATCCGTACAACTGTGAAGGTACAAAAACTGTAATTGAGGAAGTAAATATATGCTATAAAAAATCAAAATGGTTTAGGTAAATACAAAATCGAATAACCAAACTATGGCAAATAAGAAAAAAAAGATCTGTTTCAAACTCCCTGGGAATGAAGGCAGTTGCGAGGAAAGTCAACAGGGAGACTTTTTCTGATGAAGTGTTTGTTCTCACTTTCCGCTATTTACAACCATTTTATTTGGAGATTTGTGCAAAAAGTTAAATACGTAATTTATAAGTAATAGCCAAAAACAAGTTCACCGCTTAAAGCGGCAGTGTTACTGCATTTGTAACCAGATGTGTCTTTCATTTAAACTTGAACAATAAATTTCAAAATAAACTTTGTGTTCTTGTTCAGTAATGGACTATGAGTCACATTAAACAACTTTGAATATTCAGGGAACATACATCGATTACCCGTTGGCCCAACGCTTTTTCAAAATATGATTTACACCCCACTTCAAACATCACGTAATATTGATCCTCCGGACTTGTGTGCAGGATCTTTCCACTTCTCACTTAGTTTTCGTTTATTTTGATCCATTTTTTCCAATTATAGGAGATCTTTTCTGTTTCAAAATTAATCAAAATACCGTAACACTGCTGCTTTAAACATTATTTTAACTTTCTTGGATCGTTTTTCTTCTTAACTACTTAACCTTGCTTCCCCACAATTGAAGTGAATTACCTTTGTTGGCTGACATTCAAGCATTCTGTATTATTATATTGGTATTTGAGTTGGAATTCAATTATTTCGTAATATAATCAAAGCCACTTGTGTCTGGGAACCTAAATAAAAATTCAATAGAATTCATTGTCTATGGTGATCCAGCTTTCTGCATGTTTGCTTTCTTTTGCGATCACGAGCTTCTTGATTTTTTAGGGCGATCAACCCGAACAGCAGTGCCATAAAGCAAATCTTGCTATCTTTCCGAATCATATCTCCTGGCTGTTTGTTTCCGGTTCTATTGAATTTAAGCTCTACTGAATTTTTTTGAACTTCCAAACCAACTGCGTCCATACCTATGAGATGACAGTTATTTCATCTGGACTTTCCTAATCTTAAAATTTTATGATATTGATTATTACGAACGTGGATGTGGAAATAAATTTAATGTCTGCATTTTTGTTCTTAGCACCACCAATAGTGACAAACCCTTTAACCCATTACGTTGATCCGAGCAATTATGAAAACATGAAAACCTTACTTCGACAATTCAACAAGAAATTGCATGAAAAACACTTAAAAACGGAAGAGGTGATTGGCGAAGGTATAGCTTTTTTAACTTTTTTTCTTCATTCCTTTCTGCGAATACCCTGTACTTTGTATTTTTCTCATTTTTCATTTAAAAACGGTATGTTCAAATGATACAAATTTTTTGTCCAGGTTTAAAATTGTGTTACGTGGCTCATCGGTGTGTGTTCCAAGACGCACTCTAAAGGATATTGGCAATTGTTGTTTTTGTCCTAATGGAGAGGTTCTTTAAATGGTTTATAATACGAACAGGGTTAACTCAGTGAGCTCGATGAATTCGAAAAGTTTAAGTAGTGAGTTTCCCCCACTAAATTAAGATTTTATTTTTGCAGGCGAATTTGGCGTCGTTTGGAAAGGTTACTTAGACCTACCTGGAAAACAACAAACTGTCGTTGCTGTTAAATGCCTTAGAGTAAGTTTCACGGCAAAATTTGCAATAAAATGTACTTTCTCCTCTAGACGGTGTGTTCAACGGAGGTATTCTATCGACCTACACGGCTAAAAACGCTCAAGTTGATCATGCTTGATATCAAGCTTGATCATAGTTCAGCTGGCCAGCTTGATCATGGTTGAGCTGGCCAGCGTGATCAGTATTGATATCATACTTGACGTGATCAATATTGATATCATACTTGACATCAGTGGCGTAGCCAGCCTGACGATTTGGCCCCGCTATGTAAATTTCGAATTATTCACAGTCAATGAACACCAAAATATTAACATAGCGGGACAAACCGTCAGGCTGGCTACCCTACTGGTTGACATCAATCTTGTTCATGTTTGATAACAATGTTGTTCGAGGTTGATGTATCATGCTTGATCAAGGTTGATATCAAACGTGATCATGCTTGATGAAGCACCATATCAAGCTTGATCAAGGTTGATGAAATATCAAGCTTGATGAAACTTGATGCATCATGCGCGATCATGGTTGATGCGTCAAACATGACTGATCATGATGCTATCAAGCATGATCAAGGTTGATAAACCATCAACCTTGATCAAGCTTGATGCGTCAATCTTGATCAAGGTTGATCGCTCATCAACCCTGATCAACCTTGGTATCAATGTTGATCAAGGGTTGATAAGCTATCAACCTTGATGAATCATGTGAGGTTTTTAGCTGTGTACAGGTTATTAAACAGCAAAGCTGCGATTCGTTAAGGAGTAGGTGATAAAGGTGATCTTTGGCAATATATTAAATTTCATACAAGTTCTCTCGTTTCTGACTGGCTAATAACATCGCTTTTATAAGGGCTATTAGGATAAAATAACTTGTATATGTAATATTTTTTCACTAAATACTACACGCCTCGAAACTTGCGATACTGTGATGTCCAGGTGACAGAAAACAGTATTTTTTTTTCTGCTTTTTTTAATTGAATGTTTTATTGACCATATCTCGGAAAATATAGAATTTGAAAGGTAGTTGAAATTGAATTCATAGAAAATTGCAGTTGTTCTCAAAGAATTATGGCAAATCGAGTTCGTCATCGTGAAACATAATTAATAATACCATAGGTGTTATTTGAGGGTTTAAGAAGCGACAACGGCGGCGACAAGGAACAAAATTATTTACACGCGTAGTTTTAATAAACTTTTTTGTCTTTACGCGGTTATATTTCGCGTTTTAAATTTTAGAAGCCCGACTATTACTGATTTAACAAGCGAATCCAGTGCCTTTCAGCAGCATTTTGTACGAATAAGTGCATCTCGTGGTAATAAAGGGTTACATAATTTGACGTTTTTCCAGTAGCGTACCCAGCCCGACAATTTAGTCATGCTATGCAAATATTTTCATGTTGAACAACCGTAAAAACAATGAATTTCCAAAGAAATGAATAATAACGATTGGAAATTCGCATAGCATGACTAACCTTGCAGGCTGGCTACGCCAGTGCGTTTTTCGCCAATTAAGCTCAAAGTACTTCGCTGCTTGTCCTTTTTTCCCCCACTAAATTAAGATGTATTATTTTAGTGTGGATTGTCACCCAAGTTACGTCATGATTTCCTCGCCGAGGCTTCTCTCATGGGACAGTTTAATGACGCAAATATAATTTCTCTTCATGGTGTTGTCGTCAAACGTAAGTAATCATGTTAGGGACGGACCATTAGAAAAGTGTTGAAGGGAAGGAGGAAAATCAAAAAAACAATTGCGCAAGGTTTTGATGAAAAGAGCCTTCTTTGGCAAAATTGTGCAAACTTGTGATGACAAGAGCTTCTTTGATTTTGTTGTATTCCTTTTTTGACAATGTGTTTAAAAACAGAAGGCTATCTTTTATTTGGCTTGACTTTCTGAATTAATGGAGCGCTTTACAGAGCCGCCGTGAAAATAACGGTGATATAAAAATTTTAAAAGCCACAGCCTTCAGAAACGTCTCGACAAAGCTTCAACTCCGGATGGCATTTTGTTTACACCCTTGAGAAGCTTTTATAGAGGTATTTATATTTGTTTACCGAAGGTACACTCTCGTGCATTCCGAGAAAAAAATTTCGCGCCAAGGAGTACACACGAAAAAATATCCTAGGCGCACAAGGATTTGAGGAAAAAAATGTGTGCAGGCTGAAAATACTTCCCCCACCACCACCTTTGTAGTGGTCCGTCCCTAATTTCATGTTTTCCACATATGAAATAATTGATAAAAGCATGATTTTTATTTAGGAACCACCGTTAAAATTGTAATGGAGTACATGTCTAATGGATCGCTCGATGCATATTTATTGGTAAGCTCTTTGACGTTGTTCTAGTGTAATCGCTACATTTACTTGTACATTGTGGGAATTGTGACTTTGTAGGCTTTTGGTCTCCTATCCATTGTTGCTTTGTTTCATTATGTACACGCGCGGAATCGCACAGCCTGTTCGCAGCTGTTAACAATGTTGTTCGATGCTGTTTTCAACAGGATTGAACA
>JAOBAZ010305822.1:0-13809 GCA_026546875.1 Pteroeides caledonicum
AGCGAGTAGCTGTATTATAAATATATATATATATATATATTTATGATATAGTTATCCACTGTATATGAGCTTCACTGCAATTTCATTGGTTAAAATAGTCACCGTATATCAGCTCATATACGGTGAGTAGCGAAAAAAACAAAAGCAGCACGTTGATTAAATTATTCAATGGAAATAAATAATTGTTTTCTCTCATATAATAGTGGATAACTATATCATAAAACAATTATACAATTCGCTCTCGTCGCATATGGCTGATAGCTGTGCCTCGTCGGCTATCAGCCCATATACGACTCAATGTGTACGTGTACGCGTACGCGTATGTGTACGCGTACGCGTACGCGTACGTGTACGTGTACATGTATGTATGTACATGTACACGTACATTTTTCCACCCTCAAAACTTCTCCACCCCCCCCTAAATAAAAACATGAAAATCTGTGCTTTGCAAGTATACTATTTTATGATATCAAGAAATCAAGTGTAGTGAATTTGGCAAGCCAGATTAAAAAAAGGTTTATTCAACCTCTTTACCCTTTGACATTGCGTTAATCTTCTTCCCTCAGCCTCCCTCGAAGTTGATAACTTAACATTGCAAACGCCCCCCCCCGTTACTCAAGATAATTTTTAAAATCATCTTACCTGGTATAAGTTAACATGCATTGATCCGCTGTATTGCATGTACTGTACAATATAAGCTCTTTGACCTTCGTATGGGGTAATTACGCCAATTTGTTCAGGTTTAACACCTGCACGAAGGAAACGAGTGGCGATCTTCTCCACAGCTGCCACCTCGGTTCTAAAATATATCACATTATACATTATGGGATAACACATTTAAAGTAAACGATAAATTGTTTTAATGTACACATTAAAACAAAATTATCGTTTACTTTAAATGTGTTATTGCAATTGTGCTGTACGGAAATTAAGGTAACATTATATACTTACATCATACTTACACCACACACGTAAAAATCTCACAACTTGTAACAAAACTGTTGATATCAACATGTCAGCAGTGTGACCATATATGCAAATTTTTTTACCAGATTCGGTCTGATGCACATAAAAACCCCCTCCTGCCTTAAATAATTACCACGTTTAAAGCAGGAGGGGGTGCCTATGTGCATAAGACCGAATCTGGTAAAATAATTGCATATATGGTCACACTGCATGTCAGTAATAGTGTTGTTAACATGACAGAGCAGGTCAAGTCGGTCAACTCAGCCATTTTTAAAGCTGTTAACAACACAAGAAAAGCTACGACATATTTACGTGTGTATAGTATGAAAAAACACATTAGGAACTATATAACAAAGCTAAATACTTTGGAGACTTCATAACTATAGCTAAAGGAACAGCAGCCAGAAATGGGGTTTGTGAACAGACTGTGAGAAGGGAAAAAGATTGGAAGTTTGGCAATCCAATTTTTAAAGAAATCATTGGGCAACCTCGTTCCCACGTTCTCTTCTTTTTGCGAGAGGAAAAGAACCTGGGAACGAGGTTAAACAAGTTCTATTAGTAATATTCACTTTTCGCGAACTTGTGTCCTTATTCGTCGATTTACACCACGTGACAGCATTTTAATAAACCACACATGGCCATACGTTATAGCCGTTACAGCCATCACTCAAATTGAATATTAAAACGGTTAAAGCACTCTTTGTTCTGGCGTTAGTGGCATCTACTTGTGCTCATTCACCAAACAAGGAACGAGAAATAGTAGTACTCTACTCGGTTCGCTCCGTGCAGTATTAGATTTATTTAGATTTCACGACATAAGATCTATAAGACGACGTGGATGGCGTCAATTCCCGCAAACAGTCGTCACCTTAAGTAAGATTTTCGGTTTACCTCGTCGTCTTTGTTGATTTTAGGACGTAAAAACTGACTTTTCACGTCGTCTTTGAACGTCCACTAAAAATTAGTGTTTTTTCGTAAAAATTAAGCTTTATCTAATTTGGTATGTTCAACTAAAGAAACATTGCTTTTTCTTATGATCTCATCACTCAAATACTGTTTTAAAAGTTATAATCTCACAACTGATCTCAAGCTGATTTCGTCGTCGTCTTGTGGTTTCTAAAGCACCTTCAGCAAAGACGACGTTTCTGTACAACAAGGAAACATTTTTGTATCAGTTAGGAAACATTTTTGTATCACCCATTCACGTCGTCTTAGATCTTACGTCGTGAAATTTAAATCTCTCTATTAAATTTCTCGTTCTTTGTTCGTGAACTCGTTCGCGTAAATCTCAATAACGCACCCCTAGAGCGCTTGAATGTTTAATTAATCACCTACTAACAAAGCTATGCAGAAGTATTCGTAGGAACATGAAGTTCTAATTCCAAAAAGTTTTTAAACGAACCTGTTCAGGAAGGAAGTCCCAGATGAGCCAATCTCTTCTTGTCCAGTTGTAGCATAAAAAAACATCGGCTTTTCAGGAACAGGCCATGGAAAATCCATGCCAGGCTGCAAACGTTCAGCTACATAATATATAAATTCAGTGCTTAGAAAAAATTCTTGGGTCATTTTATGTGGTAACGTTACATGCTGGAAAAAATTATCATCACGATGGAAAAATCCCTTCAAAATTGTATATTATACAAATATATATAAGAATATTTTCACGAGGTGAAAGATGCAATGTTCCATTCAACGAGGCGAAGCCGAGTTCACGTGTTGCCATAACAAACAGCTTACTGTTAACTCCCGCCATTTTGGCAAAAGCAGCTCGAGAGAAAGTTTAATCACGCCAAAAGGACAACTTAATATGCTGACGTCAAAAAATGTTGCATAGATTGAATTTAGTGAAAATCAAAGCGTGCAATAGTACAAATCGTATAGTAGAACAATGCATGCTCCGTGGAATGGAAACATCTATTCAACATCACGTGATCAGATTCAACCAATTAAATGGCTAAGATTTAATGAGGTGTTATATAAACAGTAATAACTACTTATTAACCGAACGGAGATCTGTACACCAGGTCCGTACGGTAAAGTACGGACCCGCAAAAACCCGCACGACATACAATAATAGTCTTTTATAACTTCTTTATATCTTGTGTAATTCTTGAGATCTTTTGCCCAGAAGATGGCGACAGTACTAGACGTTGTCGCCATCTGGGATACTAATTTCATCTCATTACCTGACAACATTTGAAAAGTTGAAAATTGAAAAGTTGTAAGTTGAAAACATTTGAAAAGCTATTAAGAAATCTTATGTATTCTAACAATTGTCTTTTTTTACTTATATTAACACGCACTTTCAAAATTAAAAATGTTGCGTGACTCTGCTTGTGACTTTTCTGCATACCCGTAAAGATTCAAAATGGCGCACGAGTTGCTACTGCTGATAAAAATATCTCAAGAAGTAGACAAGATATGAAGAAAATGTAAAAGGCTATCGTATACTATTTAGAGGGGCAATTTTCGCTGAAATGCTCAATATTCGAGAACTAAACATCATGAAAATTTAAAAATGAATTTTGTACATAAATTGAGTTATGATATACGAGTTATATTAGACAATCTTGAGCCTCCACGCTCCTGAACTGAAAAAGTGCCTGTCAACAATTACTCAAGAGATGCTATTTACAATCTTTTTCAATCCTCGCCTAATCTTGCCCATCAACACTTCTATATACATTTTGCGTGTCCATTATTGCTTTACTTTGTACTCAAACTCATTCTTTTTCAGCTTAGAAATGTTCAAAAATGGGAGACATTGTTCCCTTTGAAGAGCCTTCCCGTCAAGCCAATAAAAAGTTTTATTGCGAATGTTCTTTAAAAATGTCAAGAAATATTTCCAACAACTTACCGACAGTAACACCATTCTGTAAAGTGCCATCATAAAACAGATTGGAAGGGAATTCACTTAGTGCAGGATGCATACGATATTGCACTTGTAAACGGATAGGACGAATACCAAGAACAACAAGACGTTCAAAAAGCGATTGAGATAGACCAGCACTACAAAAACATGCGCATTCTTTTAAGTCCTGGTAATTATGCTGGAATTAGACAACAACTCGGCACATGTCACTTTAGTGATGGACCGATAACAGGTATCCGGCAACGTCTGCCTTCGTCGTCAACCCGAATCAACAGATTATCTGTATTCTCCTGTTATTTTAAAATGATAATTGGGAAACGCGCACTGACATGCCATGCGTTGTAAATTGTCATCGAAAAAAGAGAAAAGGTGACGTCATTTTTTCTCGGGCGACAGATATGACCATTATAAAATTAGTATGGTATTGGGAATTAAATAGATTGTTGCCTGGGCAAATCAGTTATCGGTATAACTTCCAGTTAGAGATTTACACGGCTAAAAACGCTTAACCATGATCATTGATATCAAGCTTGATCACGGTTGAGCTGGCCAGCTTGATCAATATTGATATCATACTTGATCGTGGTTGACATCAATCTTGTTCATGTTTGATATCAATGTTGTTTGAGGTTGATGTATCATACTTGATCAATTTGATATCAAGCATGATCGTGCTTGATGAAGCATGATATCAAGCTTGATCAAGGTTGATGAAATATCAAGCTCGATGCGTCAACCGATCATTACCCTTGATCAACCTTGATATTAATGTTGATCAAGGGTTGATAAGCTATCAACCTTGATTAAGCATGTGGTATTTTTAGCCTTGTAGACCAGTTACCCCACACCGGGATCTCACGAGCCAGTAACAGAATCGTTAAATATTCACGTACGTTCTAGTCTACGATGAAGGTACTGTAGTGTTCTGATGTGTAATATATCAACATGCGCGGTAGAGCAACGGTTTCAAAAGCCATTGAGACAACAGTTTTTAACACTGTAGAAACTAAACTGATAAAACAGAGTTTTAAAAACATACTTGGCAGCTTTTTTGCACATAACAACTGGTCCTAATTGACAATGGTCACCAACAAGAACAAGCTAAAATATGAATAAAATAAAAGAATTCAGCCAAGAATCCGAATAGGTACTGTTTAAGGTTTTAGATCTTCCTTTTCTACATAGATCTTCCACCACACTTTTTAAAATGAGAACTCTTGAACAATCATTCCAAACACAAGGAGCACGTTACTCAGCTCTTGCAGAAGATAAAAGTGCGATGTCATAGCAATGTAAAAAGCACGAACGTTTTGCAAAGTCATACAGAAAGGATTCTCAGTATTTTAAAAGTAATGAACATACAGAGCAGTAAGTTCAAACATTTTGACTGTTTGTTTGTCTGTTTTAAAAATTTTAACTTTCAAACCACCCGTTGAAAAGAGTCCAGAAACTTAGAGAGTTGTGTGTACCGGGTACAGTAATAGATGCAGTTACTCTATTGTTTACTGTATGCAGTTTTCAGTAATAATTTCTTGAGTTTTAGCTTTTTACCTGTTTACACCCTACAACAACTGGAATCATACATTCAGGTTCAGTAGCTTGAGTTGATTCATCCACCAAAACTGATCTAAATCTAAATTTAGATAAACGAGGATCGCCAGCTCCAACACATGTTGTACAAATTACATCAGCATTCTAACAAAAGAAATATATATAGTACGTTACTTTGATCCATTAAACGTCAACCTCCAACGTACAAAAGACCCCCCTTAGGAAGATATTCTCGTTATTCTAGCGAGGTTGGGGGTTGCGGTTGCAAATTTCCACGTCAAAGTAGCCAAACACGCCATCCCCACAAATTTACTCTAAACAAGAGCACTCCCTACAAACCAGGCTGGATTCATCCCTGTTATCATCAAATATATCAAATTCATTTCTAATTGTTTGCAGTGTATAAGCACATTTAACAAAAAATGTTTAGCTATCTGAACAGTCCGTACAGACACTCACAAACAGGTCACCAAACAATCAGAAAGTGGATTTCTGCTGTTAAAGGAAATTGGTGATATATTTTTTATCGTCCCAAATAAAACTGCTCTTAAAAATATTTAAAAACTCACTTTATAGATTTGTTCTTGATATCGCTCTTTGTTTTCCAGATATTTCACTTCAAAGCTAGCCATCTTGAACCTTAATTAGCTTCTGTTTTGGTGACGTCACAACGAGGAAACCGTACAGAAACTCTTCATATGTGACGGTTTTAAAAGGACAATTTATGGAACTGATTCCAAACAAATAGCAAATGACAAAGCAGCGAACACATTGTAAACCTTACACTGTAATACAGTCTTCAAAATAAAAATTTTGCGTGACCCTAGTTGTGTCGTCACACCACTTTCGTGAATATTGAAGATGGCGAACGTTATCCAATTTTACCAAATTTGAAGTGAAATATCTCGAAAACAAAGGAAGATACAACAAATCTGTAAAATAAATTTTAACAGTTCTTTTATTTGAGATACATATTGCCAATGTCATTTAAGAGACCACCAATAACCAATATTTTCACCACTGACCTGGAGAAGTTCTCTTTCACAATTCCTTTTTAACGTTTTGTATCGCTTTTCATCTGAAGATGACAATTCTCCTTGTTCATCTTTTAATTGCTGTAATTTTTGTAACTCAGGCACACTGTCCATATTTCGGACTTGATTATGCAAGGCAAGAAAGGCGACAGGCGAGTCAATAGCTTCTCGACTTTTAGCACATAGACGAACCACCTACCGAAAATAAAGCAATAAACAATCTAATTTGGTCAGATCCAGTTGTATTGCACCTAATCATTTGATAATGCGAATACCTTGCAACCAGTCGCTGATTTAGAAGACAGAATAAATTAGAAAGCTGACAATTTAAAATTTAGAATACTAGCTGCACAAGAATTCCATTAGTAGAGTGTTTAGAAAGAGTATAAAAAGAAACATCCTAAATGGTTTACACACCGGGAAATCTCACAAGCCGCAGCAGGATGTGTTCGGATCAACGATTGTGCAAGCTGGTTATCAAGTTGTTACAAGGTTGTTAGTTCAAGTTGCTACAGGTTTGTAGATATCAAGTTGATGGCTGCGAGATGATATCAAGTTGTCAGAACAGACTTGTAACAAGGTTGCAGAATTGAACAACTTGTTAACAACATGATAACAAGTTGCTGCAATTTGTCAACAAGTCTGGAACAAGACTTGCGAACACATCTCGCCTGCGGCTTGTTAGTGCGACTTGAAGCAAGCTGGTAACGGGCTTGTTGCAACTTGCGCAATTTTACGTGTGTACATGGTTATATAAAGTAATAAAGTCTATGTTAAGCTATCGTCCTTTGCTTCTTATGAAGAACGTACTAGTCCCTGTTTACTGTAAATATAGGCACTGAGCTCAATGTAAGAAGCAAATGAAAGCCTGCGCTTGGTAATGTT
Organism: Pteroeides caledonicum; assembly: GCA_026546875.1. NCBI lineage: Eukaryota > Metazoa > Cnidaria > Anthozoa > Scleralcyonacea > Pennatulidae > Pteroeides > Pteroeides caledonicum. Next base: position 7,309 of record JAOBAZ010305822.1, read on the forward strand.
GTGGAAGTAGTGATACAGCTTATGACATACCTTTAGACCAGTTTTATGGATCTTTTCAGTCAACTGATCAACAGCAATGTTACTAGGTGCACATACTAAAACTTGTCTTGATAAGAAAATTGAAAAGACATTTTTTATAAAGAAAAATTATTGTACGAGATGTCCTTCCTTTCTCTGTAATTGTTGTCGTTCCTTTCTCTCTAATTGTCTGTCTGTCTGTCTGTCTGTCTGTCTGTTTGCCTCTGTCTGTTCCCCAGTCCCTCCCTCCCTCCCTCCGTCTGTCCGTCCGTGCCTATTGTTGCTGGGGGTTTGTCTAAGTGTGTGTTAAGCCTGGTTTCCATTACTCCGCATCACTCACCGATATCTATTCCACGATCGTCGGCAAACATTCCAACAAACAACTGGAGATTTTCACCATCGCAGTTTGTTGGCGATCCTCGACTGCGCGGGGATTTCGAAATAATTCGTGAACTTTGCATTGCGCCTTATTTGCGCATTTGCTTGTTTCACGATACGTGTTGAAGAACTGAACCCGAAGTACTATAAGAACGACTACCACCCACTGTCGCCATAAAACCATTTGTTTTGCTATACGACTGTATGCAACAGTAACAGAGGAATTACGATAAGCAGTTTTCATCTGTTCAAAGTCGCCTGCGATGCTCGCCAATGGGCATCGGCAACCGTTACCGCCTAATGAAAACCAGGCTTTAGTGCCATCTCTGTTTCCTAACCTGTGTGACTTACAGTAGCAAACTTACCCCATATTTTGTCGAACCAAGTGATAAACAACGGAAGCTGAGGTCACAGTTTTTCCAGTACCTGGAGGACCCTAACATAAAAGTAATATAACGAAATCTTTCAGATAAGACAATAATAATTTTCGTTTCATAAGCACTGTAATCAGGAGAGGAGAGTGTACTACGCTTGTAGAGATGCTGCTAAAGTAAATTATTTTGGGAGGTTTGCGAGGTACAGAGCTTTAGAAAAATAACTTATAGGTTATTATAGACACCGACTGCGATGTTGTAGCTCACCGATCATGATTTCAATAGTTCAATAACTTTCATTTTCGTGTACAATTAATTTTTTGTAGATGGTACTGCAGGAAATATTTCTAGTGACATTAAAATTCGCTGGCATTTCATTTTCGCGACTTGAACAAATTGTTATATTAATCAAATTTGGCATAGATGCTTGATTTTTTATCTCGCTTATCTAGCCTAAACCGTTTTCGAGCGCTTCACATCATGTCAACCATGGTAATAATATGCTAATTACATAGTATGTCTTATACGTCATGATATATATATATATATATATATATATATATATATAAATGTAGCGTATAGAAACTAAATTATAACAAAAGCCGTGACATGCGCAGAACGTACTGTAACCCCCTCCTGTAAACTCAATATACCGTACGTGAGTTTGACAAAGCTACATTTGGGTGTACACGGTGGTCGGATATACAAAAGAATCTCATTAGAAACTTATTTGAATCTCATTATTTGACCCCCATCTGCCATTGTCTGACACCTCCACATAACCTAATGAAACTCACCTATTGACAAACAACTGCTACAATCAAATGAGGTCACTTCATGTCAACCATGATATATAAAATATATATGTCTTATATGACATATGTTGACATGCGCAGGACTGTACCCCCTTTAAACTCAATATTGACAAACAACTCGTACAATCAAGTTAAGTCACATCATCATACCTGAATAAGGCTTAATGGTCTTTGCAGGACAGTTTTAACAGCATAAACTTGAGAATGATTGAGTTCTGGTAAACCAGGAGCAGAAAATCTTTTTGGTAAAGTACATTTAACAATTTGCTCTTCCATATCATGTCCTAGTAACTTGTGGTAAATATACCCACTAACTGAAGTCTCGTCTACAGCAAATGTTTTCATTGCAGCTTGCATTCTAGATCACAAAAGTATATTACCTCTCAAACATTATAATTAAAAATTAAATAACGAGTCGCGTGCCGTTATCGCCATAGAGATCTTATATTATACTAGAGGGGGCCCTGGCATGGCAAGCCCAGTAAAACCAGTGAACCCACTTTCGCCGCCATTAGGGGGGACTAAGTCGGATTCCCGGATGTGTAACCATGGGTTACAATACCTTTAAAAGTTTTGCGTGAAATATACATTTTTAAATATTGCTTACTTTGGTGTCCTTTTTGACCATTTTAAAGTTATTGTTTCCTGCTAACCATCGTTGGGTATTCGCTAGAGAGATTAGTTCCCCCTAATGGCGGCATAAACTGGTTACATTTTTTACCCCCCCTCCAATGCCACCTTTAGTATAATATAAGATCTCTATGGTTATCGCCTTATAATGGCACAATGCACGATGGGAAATGTTGAAAAAGGGAAGCTGGATAAACACGGGGTGTAGACGAGTGTTTAACAACTTCTTGAGTATTTTTTCAACATTGTCTTGAGTGCATTAGCGACAATAAAGTCCTGCTGAATTCAGACTTTCTTTAACTTTTCTTTTACATATATTTAGTTGATATTTGTTTTTAGAGTGAAGGATGCCTTTAAAAAATGTTTGACAATGAGCAAAGTTTACCGATCAAATGATGTAGATTTCCACACAAAGTCAACACAGAAGTTATGAGTGCACTCTATAGGTGCACCGAGATTACTGCGCAGTTCAATACCAACTTCTTCACCATAATCTGAACATACATGTTAAGTTATAATACAGATTATTATGTGACTAGTATAGTTCATCGGTCCATCCACTAAAATTAAGCATTCTTATTGGTTCCTGAGCGGTCAGTAGGGACTGGCCATGTTCGGCAGGAATTTTTGATCGTTTTTAGTCATATAATAGTTTGTTGACGGAGCTTGTTTGGTCCATACAATAAATTTATTACTGGCATTGTACTATACTATACTACACTACAGTACTCTATAAACAATACTGTAATCCACTGTATGACTATGAATGTGGTACAGTGGAGATTGAACAATGCTGTACTGTACGCTACTGTATGGACAATATTGTGCCACATTGTAGGTTGTACTGTACACTGTGAACATTCACAGTACTTTGTGAACAATGTTGTATAACATTGTACTATGTGAACAATGTTGTATAACATTGTACTATGTGAACAATGTTGTATAACATTGTACTATGTGAACAATGTTGTATAACATTGTACTAAGTGAACAATGTTGTATAACATTGTACTATGTGAACAATGTTGTATAACATTGTACTAAGTGAACAATGTTGTATAACATTGTACTATGTGAACAATGTTGTATAACATTGTACTATGTGAACAATGTTGTACTAACTCAACAAAAGTTAGGAAACTCAATTAAATTACAATAAAACTCATTACCTATGTTTGGTTATGCTTATGCAAAATTACATTCCCTTGTATTTTGGGATAATTAACCAATGACAGTGCTTCAAATTTGTATTGTTCTATCTTACGGCTCAGTGATTAGGTCGGATTATTTTTATTGGTTGTTTGGGTAAGAAGACAGCACACATCATTGTGACGACGAAGCAACCTTAATTTTGCATAAACTTCCACAATTACATAGATAAAGAGTTCTGTTGAATTTTGATCGAGTTTCCTAACCATGGCGTACTCCAGTAACTATCCTCTGAACAATGTTGAACTGTATTTTACTCCAAGGATGATCATGTATCTCACACTTTGAACAATTTTGTACTGTATTGTGGTAATCTATGAACGCTGTTATACTGTAATCTGTGGACAAAAAAGCTCTGAAAATTAGCTAGACACTTCACTGAGCTCCCAGGTTAAAGGATGTTAAGTTTATGGGACTATTAATTGCAGCAAGTAATTTACTTCATAATTTTGACAATTTCTATAGCAGTTCTTATCTTCAAAAAGGATACTATTAGGAACTTTAATGACATGTCCAACTCCTTGCCAAGGTTTATGAAGTTCACCAATATATCTCACTCTTAACTCATCTCCTGCCATTAACCTTATGTCATCATTTGCTTTTGGAAATGAGAAATATGCAATACGTTTCTTGTTTAAACCGATATCCCATCGTATCACAATATTATCTTGAGTCTATAACAAACAAGTTAAATGTTAACTTGGAGCAAGTTAAATGTTAACTTGGAGCAACTAAAGCACAACCAAAACTAGAGCAGCTTAAAGTGGCCCAATACTCAAACTCAGCAAAAATAACATCTTTCTTTGGCTCCTTGTACAAGCCTAAAATTGTCAATGCTTTTCTTGACATCAAGCACTCATACAAGTTGCATTTGACAAGCAAAAACAAACAAGACAGCCTATAATATCACTAATTTTTTCCGTTCTAAATAAAACTCTTTCTTATTCTTCGTTTTGTATATACATACATTAAATCATGCATATTTTTTTCCGCACAGAGTTTAATAATGAAGAAAAAAGCCTGCTGGAACACCGGCTTTTGTTAATTGCAGTTTAGGCATGCAAATAGGCATACTCGATCACGCTCCTCTCCATGCCAGGCTTGCAATTATAATACCGGTATTCGTTTGTTTGTTGTAGTTCTCACAAATGTTATTAGTCATTTGCTGTATAAAGTAAAAACAAAAAAGTAAAATAAAGTTCGAAATAAAGATACATGCTTATCTGTGGTGATTGTGTGATGATGATGTCATATAACTAAATCTGCCTTTTACGACCACCTGTCGTTTACAACCATTTTTTGGCACACCAAGGCTGGTCGCAACACTCAGGTTCTACTGTAACTTGGGAGGCATTAATTCGGAGCTTGAACTGTAACTCACTATCATGCTTTGATCGGTAAAAATACATGTACATACTTGACAGTAGGTCAAAACATTATTAATGACACTACCTGAGATTCCTTGAGTTTTTTGTCATAATCTGCTTCAAGTTTTACAAGAGGTCCGAAAATATTTTGGTACTGATATGCATCTTCATACCTATAAAGAAATAGATTTAAAAACATCAATGGAAATACTGTGTAATTTATTAACCGGTAATTCCATATGATCTAGTGTATGAAGCATAAGAACATAAAACAGGGTTCAAAATAACGATTTATGATTTGTGATTCACAAAATATTGTTGGACCATGAACATGGACAATGGTGGCAGGGACACCACAACAGCAAAAGCCAATTACTGTGGACCCATTACAAACAAACATTACACAACTACGACTAATTACTAAATTAATTATATATCTTCGGTAATCAGTAGCTTTTCTGATTACAGAAGATATATAATTAATAAGTAATAAAACGATCCCATCATGCTTATGGCTCATAGCATTCTTGAACCATGTTCAAAAAAAGGTATAGTTTGGTAGCAATATTCATGCCAGTGCAGTTACAACATCAAATATTAGAGAAACTACATTGAGTTTAAAAAAATGGAAATTTAAGCCGTGCACATACCATTTCACATACAGTACATGTACACTTTCTTCTTCACTCCCAAAAATACTATTGCTACCATATAACAAAATCACTGTACAATAAATCTACAGTATGTTACCTCAACATAACTGGCTGTGGTTCATCATCCACCCCAGGTTTTTCTAAATCTTCAAGAACTGCTTCAGGATTATTCTAAATTGTCAAGCAGAACATTTTGTACTGTTTCATACGTTGCTATATACCTGGTAATGTAGTGTATACAATTGTAAAGCTAGTGCATTGAGTAGATGGGTGAAAATGTTTAACATCAATTCACTACATTAAAATATACTTACTTTCCACAGTTCTTCAAGTTTGTTAATTTGCTGAGCATTAATCTATGACAAAATTTTAAATTTATTATATTACTGTTTCAGTTTGATACCATGGTTCTCTTGGCATATAAAACACATACATGACGTATACTGTCATATAAATCATAAAATGGCTAGCTTCAATTCAATATTCATCTCACCTGTCTAGCTCTCATTTGATCTTCTTCTGCTGGGATTTTAACCAACCATGACAAAAAACAACGATCATTGATTAATGGTTGCCATTGAGTAGGGTCCCTAGGTAAATATAAATCAACTATTCAATAACATCAAACCTCCTACAAGACAAGACCCTGAGTGATGACCTGTAATTCAGAGACTCTCTGTATTACAGGTCATCAACAAGAGATATTAGAGAGCTTAAGCATGCACCATTTTTGATAACACGGACGTCACACCTACAAACAATTTGCTGTGACTGATGGCGTCAGTCGTTCTTGATTGAATTCAAGCATGTCAGTCAATACAGTTTCACATCTGTGAATTCAATCAAGAACGACCGACTCCATCAGTCACGGCCAATTGCTTGTACGCATGATGTCCATGTTGTCAAAAACGTCGTATGCTTAAGCTCTCTATTATGACATTGACAAGATGTCTTAGTAGGGCAAAGGTGTATTTATTTGTATGTGCATGTGTATGTGTAGGTTTATGGGCATGTATGTACATGTGTAGGTGTATGTGTATGTGTATGTGTATGT
>JAOBAZ010305933.1:3061-13806 GCA_026546875.1 Pteroeides caledonicum
TCGGTCGGTCGGTCGGTCGGTCGGTCAGTCAGTCAGTCAGACGGTCGGTCGGTCGGTCGGTCGGTCGATCGGTCGGTCGGTCGGTCGGTCGGTCGGTCGGTCGGTCGGTCGGTCGGTCAGTCAGTCAGTCAGTCAGTCAAATAACGAACCAATAATAAATCAACTTACCACATTGCCCTTTCTGGCGTCATAAAATCTTTCAACCAACGCCACAGAGGTACTTTTCCCAGAACCACTGGAGCCAACCAGTGCCACAATTTTTCCAGGTTGGACTGTTATGTTCAAACCACGCAATACTCTGACCTTTCGTCGAGTAGGATATCTAAACCGAACGTTACTCAATTCAACAGCACCTTCACAGTTTTCCTATGTCATAAAAAAAGCAAAGCCAATGATGATTCGAACCAACGTTGCTAAAACAAAGAATCGCGCGAACGTTTTTTAGTGTTTCTGAAATTTAACATTTTAATGACAAACATTTGTGGGCTTTTTTCTCAATAGACCGAATCAGCTCCATATATGCAAATTCCTTCAATATTTACAGTACCAGTCAAAAGTAACCTAACACTGCGGTTGCGGTTCATTTGCGGTGCGGTTTGTGAAGATGCGAAACTCGAATTTGATTCGGTTTTACAACACATCACAAGTGTCGAGGTTACTTGGGTCGCACCAAGACCGCGGATTAAATAAATTGCGGATCAAGTAGCGGTTGATCCGCGGGCGATCCGCAAATGAACCGCAAGTCAACCGCGGCTCGACCGCTGATCGAACCGCGGTTACTGTACGTGCACGTTTAAAAGATCGTTTCTGTCAGTACCATAATAGTTGGGTACAAAACATGTGTCCAAATTAAAATAATAATGCATTCTAAAATTTACATCTCTTGAAATATAAATAAACATTTAAATGAGTAGTTTACATACGACGCTGATTCAGTCAGATTCAGCGTACTATTTGGGGTGCTTTCGATTGGGAAATCTGGATTTGGATTTCGAAATCTGGATTTTAAGTATTTCCCAATACAACGACAAGGCTGAAAAGGGATTCTGAAGTTACAAAATCCATCTTGGCCATGGATTTAATTTCGAATTTCTTTTTCGGATTTGTCGTTTTGTTGGGAAATCCTAAAACCCAGGTTTCAAAATCCAAATCCAGGGTTCCCAATCGAAAGCGTCCTAAGTTAATTGCTATAATTGGCATTTGGGCAAGTCAAACTGCCTGGCTTTGCGACTCGCCAATCAACTTTTTCAACTCACAGGACGTATTCCACCATCAGAATAGCTGTCAATAACTGGTACTAGATCCAATAGTTGGAAAAGCTTCTTCGCTGCGTTTTTAGCTTTTGCGTAGTTAGGAGTTAACGAATATATTTGACCAACGGTCACAGCACCCATGATAACAGCAAAAATGCTCCTTCAAAAATAATATGAGAAATAGTTACTTTTACCTTTTAAATCATAATATTGTTTTGGTTTTGTTCTTTGTTCTATTGTTTTAGTTTTGTAACAGTGTGAGTTTTTTTGTTTTTGCTGTAAGATAATCCAAACGTTGGGATTTAAATGATAAAGGTTTTATCTTTTTCTCGTAACAACTGCAAGAGTGTAGGGCCGCAGGGTTACGAAGCTACAGGCTACAGGATACAGTTCTACAGTGCTAGAACCGCAGCGATGATTAAAACACCCAGCGCTACAATACAATCATAAGCACAAGCAACAGTCACCAAATGCAAAAATAACATTGTCAACTGTTTTCAACAATGGATTGAACAGGTAATAATAATAATAATAATAATAATAATAATAATAATAAGCTTACGTCATCATCTCATTAATTTGCATTTCTCCATCCATTAACAGTTTGCCACCATAACGGAAGGCAGCCCCGAAGCCCATGCTGACAATACATACTGAAATACCGCTAAGAAGGCCATCGATATTTGCTTTCCTTTTAGCTTGTCTAAATAAGATAGATGATAACAAACATCATTACAATTTATCTTTGAAAGGAAATATTGCTTTCAATCAAAAATTTATTTCAATTCGTAAAACTAGTGAACTCGTGAACAATAATAGTCATATTAAACTAATTTCAGATAATTATTAAATTTCTAAGAACTCTTCTACATATAAAAATCGTTTTACGAACTAGTCTGTATATAAATAATGGTAATTGCCTGCGTGGAGTGCAATTTGGACTGAAATCGAACACGTGATTAGAAAATTGCACGACTAATGCCTCAAGATTATGCGATTTGGGGATTAATCGCACTATTTTTAACCAATCAAATTGCTGGGAATGCCATTGATTTCAAAATGAATATAATTATAACCAGTTAAATTATTCTCACTTGTACTAAGGAAATACTGTACCATAATAATTATGTCAACATTTAATAAATTTGTCATTTACAATAGATATTTCTTAATGACCACGAAGCTAACCTGTATTGTCCTGATATTGCAACATGATATTTTTCGTAGATTTTGTTTTGAAGAGATAGACACGTTACAGTGTGAATGTTGCTTAGAGTTTCCTCTAAAATCTATAAAAGAGTTTTAAGAAAACAAAGCATAAGTTCAGATAGTGTTTAACTAACCTGGTTCGGTGTAATCCAGGGCTCTTTTCCTCTTTAATTTGTTGGTAAAAAGACAACATTATGTTTTACAACTTAAGGTACATTATATAAGGTACAGTATTTCACAGTGACTGTGCTCTGCCGGTGCTTTGGACGATTTCATCTCCTGTTTATATAACTTGTTTTGTGTTTTATTTTCCTCTTTAACTTATTGGTAAAAACATAACAAATGTTTTACAATTTAAGATATATTAAGTATTTCATGTGTGCTTTGGCCGATTTCGTCTCTTGTTTATATAACTTGTTTTGTGTTTAACAAATGTTTTATAATTTAAGATATATTAAGTATTTCATGTGTGTTTTGGCTGATTTCGTCTCTTGTTTATATAACTAGTTTTGTGTTTTGTTTTCATGATCTAATTTGTTATTACTATTGTACACGACAGTTGTTTTGCTTCAGAAATTGTGTTTAGCGGCCAATATTGTAATCCAAACTGCCAAATTTTGCCAAAAGAATTCATTTGGTAAAGTACATATAACGTTCACTGGGACCTACCTGTCCAGGATCATCAGCATCGGAATCTCGGTTTTTTGTCCCAAGTGCCAACATACTAAGGCTCCCGCCAAGGACAAGGAATGGTATGAAAGCTAACATAACTAAACTAATTTGCCACGAATTCAGAAAGGCAACAACAAGGCAACCAACAATCATTATTACTCCAGAAATTATTAAACCAAGCTGTGATCCTGTGGCCTAAAAATTGTTGAAACTGAGTAAAAACATTTTAACATAAATACTCTCACCTGTCCGTCCCTCCGTCCACCCGTCTGCTTTCTGTCTGTCTGTCTGTGTGTCTGTCTGTCCGGCCAGCCCGGCCCGGCCCTGCCTCCCTCCCCCCTGCCTCCCTTGGTATCTTACTCCTTACCTTCTCCCCTTAAAACTCTTACTCACTTTCCTTCCTTACCCCATTTTTTGAACTTTCTTCTTCCCTTACTTTTTATCCCTTACCTCCCCCATCTTCTCTCTTATTTTCTCCATTCCTTCCTATACCTACCCCTTGAACACACGAAACTTCCGAAGCTAGTCTTGCACACAGTGCTCCGGTGCTATTTTCAGGCTGGTCAAAATACTTCATATCCTAAAATGTATAACAAATTCCAGTATTCATAATCAGTTAAAACTAATCTTGACACTAAATACAGTTACAGGCACGTCATGAAGATATCATTTGGAGAAATATTTTTGAATATAGAATATTTATGAACAATTTAGTTATACATTTTTTCTTCGTTTAATAACAATATAACAATTAACAATATTTTACAAATAAACACAGCAAAGAATTTTTTTTCAAAACAAATAAAAGGAAAGTGATAAATAAAAAATATAAAAGGGTGGGTATAAACAAATATGACAAGACGCGGCACGTCATGTGTGTTCCTTGTGCGAACACGAGGAACATTCCAATTTTATGATCCATTTGAGACATTTTTGGGTTTTAGGTTTAGATGGTATTTTATATTTGGAATAATTTAACTCATCGTTTGCCATATATTGGTTTCGTTAGAAAGACTTTTCAAAAGGGTATGTAAAGTACTTTAGAGTTTTTTTTATAACTACCTTGTTTAACTCTTGAGATATTTTCATGAAAAGTAGCATGCGGTCTGCAATCCTCACGGATATGCAAAAACGGCACAAGTTGGGTCAGGCAATATTTTCACTCTTAAGAATTACACGTCAGTCAAAAACTGGGACATTTGCAAGCACTCGAAGCTTTAAGCTTTACCGACAACTTTTCAAATACTTTCTCTTTACAACTGTGTCATGTCGAGCTTGTTTAAGTGAGCCTTACCCAGCTTGTGACGCCACATAAATAGGTTAAATTACGGCCCAAGATGGCGAAGAGCATGCTAGTTTTGATCAAAATATCCCAAGAAGAAACAGGTATGAATAACGTATAAAAGGTTATTATAAACCATTATTATCAACAACAATTTATTGTAGAATTACAGCACAGTGCCTATAAAATGAGGACACTATGCCTTAATAATAACACTGGCGTATCTAACACGGCAGTGACGTACCTATCCCGGTTGATCCTGCTATGCAAATTTCAAACCATTGTCATCATTCGCTTTTTTACAAATCCTTTGTTTTTATAGTTCTTGAACACGAAAATCTTTACCGAGTAAATTGTCGGGCTGGCTACGCCACTCATAGTGTGCTTTGCCAACTAAACCCTAGGGTTCAACGGGAAGGCTGGACTGATGCGGTTGCTGGGCTGAGTACCAGATGCAATTTGCAACACTTGCCCGGCACCGAAAACTCATGTCACGTAAGCAAAACAGAATCGTGCTTAGACAGGTAGTATCCCCAACCAAAGAAGCTATGGGAGTACTAGCATTTCTTCAACGTTAACCCCTATGCTTGTGGTGGGAAGGAAGCGCCTTACTTCTCCATTCTAGACCTGGCTCTAAACAAAGTCTAGCCACTGCCCATGTACACCAATGCACTGCAGGTGTCAAGCATGGTTAGTTAAAAAAGATGACAGAAAAGTATGCTACTGGAGTTAACTATGAACACGAAAAGGTAATTAACTTCTTGTCTTCCGTCTGTTCTTTAAAAGACGCTAATTCTCCTTTTCAAACGATTTCAGCCGCAATGCTTCGGCGGATTATACTTTTTACCAGAAAGCATTGCAATGTTTTCAGGTAAAATGTCAATCCGCCATTGTGTTCGTTTTAGTCAATTGTTGGGAACCGAAAAGTTACTGAGGAGGACACCTAAGATATTTCTTGATTGCTTCAAAGCTCTTCCAAACAAAAAAAATCTGTGCTACTTTGCTGCGCTTAATCGTATCACTGATCACCAATCAAGAATGATTTTAACCAATCAAAAATGTTCTTGTATAAAATATACATTTATAATAGGTTCCTTGATTGCATTAGGTCACCCGCAGCCCTAGTGAAAACCTCTGACCTGTCTCAGAAAAGCGAAGAACGCCTGTTTTCGTAATCGTCTCGTCAATTTCTCCCCAGATTTCGCAAACATCCAATACTAAAAAAATACAGCAAAAAATTTTAAAACCCTAACCGTTAAGAAACATAAGCTAGGCCCAACCGCAAACGGGATTTTTTGTTTGTTGCAACTAACTTTCTGATCTGCAAAAAAAGCTCATTTTGACTTATTTGAAAGAAAAAAGTCGTAAAAAAGTTTCATCATTTCTGGATAAAATGTCACTTTTTGTAACATGAAAGTTGGTGACAAAAACTGAAATAAATCTGTCAGTTGTAAATGACGACTTTTAATTAGAAATTTACGTGATATAAATCAAAGTTAACATACAAAACAAGCGTTTTAAGCGATAGAAATTAGATCAAATTACGTTGGACATTTTACTAGGCTTTATTCAAATACTGCAAGGATTAGCATGTTGCACATGCGCACAAAGGACTACTAAGGTATGACGTCATTTACCATAAGTTTGGGTTCTAAACCGTTAGTAATCAGTATTTTATTTATTTATTTATTTATTTATTTATTTATTTACTTATTTACCTGTTTTGCCACAAAATTACAGTTAGTGCAATCATTAACATTTGTAATGTAAGAAAAAAAATAATGTGGCAGGGCACCCACAACAGCATACTGGCCAATTACTGTGGACCCAATAATAATAGAGTAGTAACAATAACAACGACAACGACAACAGCAAAATAATGATACTAATAAATATAACAATGATAATAAAAAATAATAATAAATAATGATAGTAATAAGGATAATGATAATGATGTCAATAGTGGACAAGATAAGTTCAGTTGGACGACTTTACTTCAGAACCTATTTTCTTGACAAATCACAATACGGCCTTAAACCAAAATCGTTTCTGATTGGTCAGTTCCATTTTTTCTTAGCGACGTGGTAACAACGTATTGTCTAGGGTGATTCTGATATAAATATTCTGTAGAGGTTTGATCAAGTCAAACAAAAAGTTGCTACCCCATCGCTAAGGAAAAATGGGACTGACCAATCAGGAACGATCTTGGTTTAAGGCCGTATTTCCTTTAGTATTTCATGGCGCACAAAACCAACCTTAACGTAATTGGTATAGTGACATATTTCTATATTTGTAAAAACTGATCTATGTTGGATCTACCTGAAACAAGCAACCCAGTCCACTTTCTATGCCAATTAAAACCCAGACACCTGCCCACCATTTAGCATCGTCTTCCAGCTTCTTGTTTTCTTCAGGAACTTTTGGATTATAAGAAAATGTCTACAAAACTCAAAATTATATCAGCTATTTGGGGAGTGAAGCAAGCACAGAAGCAAGCAAGAAAGCAAGCAAGGAAACAATTACAAACAAACGGAGAAGCAAAAAAGAGGAAAAAGAAAAAGGAAGGGAAGAGAGGCGAAAAAAGAAACGAAAGTGGAAAGAAAAAGGAGAAAGGGAAAAAAGGAAATAGAAAGAAGGGAAGAGATGTAAAGAAATCTAAGAAAAAAAAATGGAAAGAACTAAATTGACGAAAGAGAAAGAGAAGACAAAAAGAATAGATAGAAAGAAAAATCTTCTACTAACCTTGAAAATTCCCCCAAAACACATAGCAAACAAAAAGGGGTAAGCTCCATAAAGTAGTGCTCCAAAGACACCAAGAAGCATAGGTCGCCATTCCGGAGAGTTCATCTTTAGTAGCCTTGTAAACTTGACTGGAGGCTCTTTAGGCTTATCACCTACCTTAAAAGTACATAAAAAATACTTTGACATTACTATTCAAATGATTCAACACCACAATACCTGTTTATACCTGTTTATACCTGTTTATTTTCTACTATTAATATCACTTTATTTCTTCAATACGTGGATCAATTTTTTGCTGCAGAGTTTCGAATTACGAGTTACGGTCAAACGAGGTCATAAGTGGAGTAGGCGTTATAAAAAGCAGTAATAAGGCTCACCAATGGAAAGTATTTATATAAGCAGTGGTTCAATTAAAAATAAACAAATAAATAAGATTTAGCAATATCATAACAGAATAGTTGTTTAACAAACAAAATATTTTGACCCGTTTGTGACAACATACATATTCAAGACGTTGGATAACTTCTTTTTCCGAGAATGATATATTTAACGATTTATGACAATGAAAATTGCCAGCGTCGTGGCCAAAAAATAGTGCCAAGTTAAACATAAAACCATGTTTCGTAAAAAAAATTTGAACAAAATTTCAAACTTCAATAGAGAATAAATAGAGAATAAGATACGGATGCTTGGAAATATGACATTTATTTCGAATGTTTAACGAAATGTGTCATAAGGGAGCAAAGCAAATGACTTAGCTATTTTGTTTAACACGAGAAATAAATGTCACATTTCCAAGCATCCTTGTATGGTTGTGTCCATTATATAAAAACACATACACCATTATAAAAACACACACAAATTCAAATAAAAAAAATACGAGAACGATAATCGACATACATATTCAACTACGCTAAATAATCACACATGTGCATATTTTACTTATATTAGTGGCGGAAAAATCAGTAAAGCACTGTCTTTCACACTAGTAAATCACACGAGTAACTTCTCTTTTCCTGCAACAGCTTATCCATTTATTGTTTATTACTTACCTCAGAAACTGTAGCTAAACTAGCAAGAGACTCCATACTGTAACCGGCTTTACCTAAACCATGAAAAATGAAACATAAAAGGAATTCTTGATCTTTAAAGATTTAGTGACACGAACTAGATTACAAGCTATAGAGCAAGCGGAAATCGTCCATCTAGCCACTAGGCCATAATATACTTTTGAGACATGTATATTTAGTTCAATAAGATATGCATATTTGCCAAGATTACTATTACCACATAAGTGTACCTGCAAGTTTGTGTGAAGAACCATATGTGACACCATTACAATTTTCTGCTTCCTCCTGCTCTTCCTCGTTGTCTTCGTCCTCGTCATCGTCGTCATCATTTTCTACTTTTGCCTCTTCTTCAGCAAGTTTCTGAAAATTGATCACAAAGTTGAAATATAGCTATTTAAAGGAATTCTCTTCACAAAATAACACTAAAGAGAATAACACTAAAAGCCAATAGCAACAAAATTGTTTGATTTATTTTAGAGGATCGTTGTGATTAGTTACACAGGCTTTCTAAATTTTGAGGGAATTTTGACATGAGGCCATCAGTTTGCGAAAAAAGCTAACACATGGTCTAAAGTCTAATTAAATGACGCCACATGTATTTTATATATAATTAACCTGTAAGAGAGCTTTCTGTATAGGTGTGATTTCACTATGTGAAATACATAATACATAAATTGGTATATGGGCATAATTACTATAGGAAGTTGTGTAGTATTTATTTTCAGTTTCTTCAAGATAGGTAAACTTGCTGCCGATCCACTCCCGCTCTGTTATTTATGATTAAACCTGACTCACCTGTTAGCTACGAGAAAAAAATGAGTGATATACTCAAACAAACCCACCTGCGTCTCAACCAGCTCTTTATATATTCCATCTAATTCCATCAGCTCATCATGGTTGCCTGACTGAGCTACACTGCCTTCTTTTACGGCGACTATTATATCTGCGTCTTTAATAGTCGACAATCGATGAGCTACTATAATAGTGGTACGATCTTTACCAGCCTAAAGTTGAATACCAAACTTAAATAATATACATAAAAAATTTCTCAATTCTCATTGGTTTAGAGCAGTGCAATTTGTAGGAAGTCCCGGTGCCAAAAATAGGAAATCTCAGCGCCAAAAAAAAAAGAAATCCTTATGAAAATCAAAATAAAGGATTCTTTATGAATTTTGTTAATTGAATAAATTATTTACCATATAATTATGTAGCACGTGTCTCTTAATTTTTTATGCATATTATAGCATGGATTCTCGTGCAATTTGGAAGAACATGCACTCCTGAGTTTTTCAGACTTCAAATTGCACTCGTCCTTCGGACTTGTGCAATTTTGATAGCCTTTGAAAAACTCACGAGTGCATGTTTTTTCCAAATTGCACTCGAATCCATGGTATTACCTATACAAATTGCAGAGTACAATTATTGTGTTAATTGTACGGCATTACAATTACTAATTTCCCCAAAATAAACAAAACGGGAAAAAAGTTAATAATTAATAGATAACCGTCCGATGTTCCTCGTCTAATAAGGGGTTGATAGCAAAAATCTTGCCAAATTATCATCGCCCTGCTTATATCTATGCCTGTGACTCATCCAACTTGGCATAATTGCCAACATCACTTGTAGTATTAATCCTCAATTGTATTTGTAACTTCTAATTGTTGTAATTGATGTAGCTGCTGTAATTAGAATTGTTCTAATTGTTCTAAATACCATAATTCTTATAATTCTTATATTTCTTATAATTCTTATATTTCTTATAATTCTTATAATTCTTATAATTCTTATAATTCTTATAATTCTTACAATTCTTACAATTCTTATAGTTCTTACAATTCTTACAATTCTTACAATTCTTATAATTCTTATAATTCTTATAATTCTTATAATTCTTATAATTCTTATAATTATTTGATGTAATTACCTACCTTATCAAGAGCTTCTTGTACAGCGGTTTCACTTTCTGTATCCAACGCCGATGTAGCTTCATCTAATAATAATATTTTTGGATCTCTCACCAAAGCTCGTGCAATAGCTATCCGTTGTTTTTGACCTCCGCTCATTTGGGCACCACGTTCACCACAAAGAGTTTCATACCCCTGAAAATACAGTATTCGACAAATAAATTGACGTAAAGTACTTGGGTAATTGCATGTAGACATAAAGCAGCTGACACCTTTGGAAATTGAGTAATAAAGTCGTGAGCGTTCGCCATCTTGGCAGCCTCTTCTATTTCTTGTTGTGTGACACCTTCACGTCCATATGAAATATTTTCGGAAATTGTTGTTGCAAATAGGACAGGTTCTTGATTTACTACGCCAATGAGATTACGAAAATGTTTGACATTCAAAGATTTAATATCTTCACCATCGAGTAAAACCTGAACAAGACAAACATACACTCTCAAAAACTACACCCTGGTAAAGTAGTCTTGCCTTAATTCCTTATTCTTTCTTTCCCAATCCATCCAACACACTCCAAAGGAATGCAATGCAATGCAATGCAATGCAATGCAAT
>JAOBAZ010306044.1:0-13804 GCA_026546875.1 Pteroeides caledonicum
GATAAAAGCCACTCGGGGCCTACGGCCACTCGTGGCTTCTATCTAATTCTCGGGACTCTATATCTCAGAGGACACTCGTGGCTATTCTCTATCCTATACATAAATTGCGCCAAAACTTAGAATAATATTCGTCATAATTTGGCGAGGGACATTTTTTTTGGACAGCCTGTACTTCTAGAGGTGACAATAAATCTTAAATTTATGCACTGCTCATGCCACCTTCGAATTTATGATAATCATACAAAGCCCCACGAACTCGTCGTTTTTTCTTGGATTTCTTTAAATAATTCTTTTATTAAAGGCTTAATAAATTACTATAACACTTAAAATACCACTCAATAAAATCATTCACTTTTTAATATTATTTTTTAAGAACTAATAATTAAGACACTTAAAAATATTGCATGTTTTGGTGTTTTTGTCTGGAAACCAATAATATTCAAAAACAATTTGCTATAAATATCGTAAGCCACCCTAACATTATAAAAAGAACAACAGTTACCATGATCTATTCGTGAGGAACTGGTCGTGCATATTTGAAATTCCCTATTACGAGACCATTTCAAAAAAATTGAGATTATTAAAAATACCTGTAAAAAATTCCCTTGCTATTTAAGCTCTCGTCAGGTTGTAAAAACTTTACTAATTCGACATCCAAAGAACACTGTTAGTGTAACGATATTGTTCAGGTGACAGAACAGTTATTAAAACAACCTTCAACATAATATTTCCTCCTTGGTTATTCTCTGTTAATTTCATCACCAGCCATAAACCGCTTGCTGACAATATTGCATGTTTAGGCTAAACCGGTTCAGATTAAACCATGTTCTGGCTGTTATTCTTTTCGAGGAAACGGTTAAAGTGTATATGAAAGGAAAATTATTGTTTTATCTGTAAGCCTTTGAACTTCTTCTTCAGACTGAAACATCTCAACAACGAAGAAGGTAAACGAAACGCTGTAAAATAAATTACAAAACTATTTTAAAAGATCTTTCAGAAACAGAATAATTTTCGTCTCATACACGCTTTAATAAAAGGATATTTTTCTAACTTTATCAAAATGCTTCAAAAACATTATTAGTTAGCAAAAAGTAATAAAATTATTGACTTTCATTCCAAAGTCATTTTCATGACATTGGTTCGACAATGACTTTAAAATATCGCTATCTTCTCTCTTTGACTATAATCTTGGGTTTACAAGATAATATTCTGAGTCGTTTTTCTTTATAGTATTGGATGCTTTAATTTGTACTACTAATTCCATTATAATCTGTAACAATATTTCTAGCTTTCTACAGTGATTCAATAAAACCGATTTTGAGGGCCCATGTTTGTAATAAGCGTATAGGTCAACAATTGTAATAACAAATGCATATAAATAATTACGTCGGATATTTTGGTCATCATAATCTAACGAAATCTTAATGTAACTAGAGACTGTCCATACAGTACATCAGTTCAAGTTTAGTAAAAAATTTTATAGTAGCTATAAAAACTAATATTGCACACATTTCTTAAAAAAACTTATAAAGCAAAAAATAAATTACGAAATACAACATTTTTTTAGAAGTTCAGGAAAAGTGAAAATAATTTATACAAAATAATTAGAGAAAACTATAAAAAATTTTTTTGTATTATATTTACGATTATCTACGTACTATAAATTAGTTCCTTAAAGAATCAAAAAGAGTTTTTCAACTGTTACCCATGCAGTCTTAATTTTTATGTGTTTCATACAAATGGAGCTACATTATGCCAGCGACTTCCTCCCACAATTGAATGACACCTTTAACCAGTTAGTAAGCAAGTTGACATGTCAACTTGCTTACTATACATGTCAACTTGCTTACTAACTGGTTAAAGGTGTCATCCAATTGTGGGAGGAAGTCGCTATAGCAAAATGCTGCCATGACTGGAATCATTTCTTTCGAGCTGAGGAAAGTGGCGAGGCTTGGGAGATCATTGACCGGTACTACATTTTCTCACAGCAACCAAATTACGTCGTTGTTTACGCACTATACCACGCCACTGGAAGTAGACGGAATATTTGAGTCATCGTCGTTCTCAAAAGCCATATTTTTCTCACTAATGGTACACAATCTACTGTTCTTTTTTTGTTTTCTGACAGTAGACCTAGAAATGTTTAAGTTGAAAACCGGTGGAATTTTGTGCAGCTGTTGAGTTTCGCTGTGCTTTACAGATATCTCGATATTCTCATTTGAAACTTCTGGGACGCACTCGTCCAGTTCCATTCTTGGCATAAAAAACCCAAAACAGTTTGTTTTTTGAAATACAGCAGCTTACAATTAAACGTTTGACTGAAATTGAAGTTAACCTATAGTTTTTATTTATTTTTTCTTAAATCCTTACTGTTTTTAAATGTTTTAAGCCCAAAAAACGTTAAAAATGTTAAAAAGAACCAAATACAATTTGTTGACATTTTTCAAAGTTGTTTAACAATTTTAGAAAATTCGCTTCTTTTTTGTTAATTCAACATTTTCAAACAATTTCTAGATATGTTGAAAAATGATCAAATGTGTCAACAGGTTATCCTTTACATCTTTGTTATTTTTTGGGGGTTTTCGAAAGTTGTTAAAAAATCCTAACGAATGTATAGAGTTCCATTTTTGTGTGTTGATTTAGGCCTAACGTTTATTTATCTTTCTAGATCTTTTTCGAGACCAAAAAATACCAAATATTTTATACCTAAAATTAAAGAAGTTAAAATTTAGTTTTTGTCATCCTTTGGCATTTTTAAAACGTGTCTCAAAAGCATCGAAAACTTAAAAAATAACTTTATTTTCTGTAAATTTACTGTTTTCCACTTAAGCATGCAGTATTGAAAAATGGCCAAATTGTACAGATGTAGTCTTTACATTTTGTTCAATTTCGCTTATTGTGGGACACCTCTAAAACTTTTTTGACAAACTTAAAAAAATTATTTTTCCTGTTAATTTAACGTTTTTTGACTTTTTATTAAAATCGTTAAATTTCACTAGAAGTAAATGATTTATTTTTACATTTATTTTTATTTGTTTAATTTTAAAAAAGCCCGAAAGTCCACAAAGTAACAGTTTTTTGTGTTGATTAACGTTCTTTGATTTTTTCGTACAAGTTTAAAACAATGAAAAATTGTCATACTGACAATTTTGCCTGCCCTCTCGTATTTTCAAGTGATTTTGTATTTAGAAGACCTTTCGTAATTTTGATTTGAAGCCCAAAAAAGGATCAAAATTACCTTTCTTGTATTAATTTTACTGTTTTTCATTTATAACCTTAAAATTTGGCAGAAATTGGCCAAAAGCAAATGCGAAAAGCTTTTTTTGGTAAATTTTCATGCATATTTTTTAAAAAATGGTGACATTTTACTATATATTAGAATGCTCTATTTAGGTTTTCGTGGATTCTGGACATTTCCTGACACTGGTAAAATTCTTCAAAAGGGCAAAAAAATGAAAACATTTTAATTGATTTTGTGTTAAAGGGGTATGGCAATATATACTTTTACGACCCCAAATGAAAGAACTCTTAAAAATATTTAATACTTAATTTACAGATTTATTGTCTGCTAGACGTTGTTGATGACCGCCATCTTGAACCTTAATTAGCTTCGCTTTTGGTGACGTCACAACCAAAGAAAGAATTTCTTTAAGGTGACTGTGTTAAGAGGACAATTTGTGTAGCTGACTCCAGGAAAACAACAAATGACAAGGCAACATGTACAAACAATCGTGTTTAAACCTCACATTGTAATTCAGTGTTCAAAGTAAAAAATTTCCCGTGACCCTGGTTGTGTAGTCACACACTATTTCGGTGAATATTCAAGATGACGGACATTATCCAATTTTACCAAATTTGAAGTGAAATATCTCGAAAACAAAGAAAGATACAAACAATAATATAACGGTAAAAAAATATATTGCCATATCTCTTTAATTTAACCTTTTTGACGTTTTTAGAAAGTTTTAAAAATGTTGAAAGTTTTAAAAATTGCCAGAATTTACTAAAAAGTAGCTATAGAGGTTAACTTTTATATTTTACACAACATTTGCCATTCTTCCACGTTTAAACCTTATTGCTTTAAAAGTCTAACAAATGAACAAAATCACTTCTGTATTAAAACAAGCTTTTACAATTTTCGAAACAAACCTGTAAAATAAACGCAAACAATTTTTACTTTTTGGCTTATTCTGATCATTCCTTAACATTTTAAAACGGTATTAAAATTAAACTTAATTAGCAAAATCAAATAGAATAGTAATATATATTTTCCTCCTTTTTTCTTTTAACAAACCTTCTTTTTAATAAAGCTCTTAAATAAGTTTAACAAAATAGTATGCAGTAAACATTTCATCTATACCACCCAATAGACACATTCACATTTTGCATATTTTTCAAAAGCTAAAAAGGCAATTAAAAATATTGCAAAGTTTTTGTCTTTTGTCCGAAGGCAGATCATATTATTTTGAAAAAAATCCTATAAATATCGTAAACAGTCCTTATTATTAAAAAAAGTGATACTTAAAATTCTTTTTAATCAAATCATGTTACCGGGCATTAGTAAGCAACTTGGTCAGTACTGATTAACATTGTTAAAAGAGATAAATAACTGTTAAAAACTTTTTATCTACTTCAGATTTTGTAAAAATCTCGTTGGTTGTGACAACGTAGTTTGCTTATTGTTGTCGATGTCGTTAATTTTGTAGAACAGGGTGTTAAACTACATTGTTCTAATAATAACACTGTTTTAACAATAACTCTGTTCTATCATGTTTCAACCTCTTCTCCAACCTTGTTAAAGTTTATACAGAAACTTGCATGATGGAACAATCATATTCGTAGTTATCAAAACAATCTTGTTCAACATGCTATTTTATCTTTAACAATGCTGTTTTTTGGTGTACATTTGATCATCGGCCATAAACAGGTTGCCAAAGGTAATACATGCATGTTTAAGTTAATCAACTCTAGTTCAACCTTGTTTAAGGTTGTTATTCGCTTCAAAGAAACGTTTAATAAGGGTATATAGTTCTTAATTTTTTAATTTTTGAATTTTGTCAGGTTTTTGATTGCGCCGACGATATAACAAGTTTTGGTACTTGTTTCCTCCTAAACCTTTTTTGCTCGTTAAAGGATAAGGGCAATTCATTTTTGTTGCCTCAAATGAAAGAATGTATAAAGCTATTTAATAATTTCTTTAACAACTTTTAAATATACTTTGTTAATTATTATAATTATGCATTTACATGCATAATTATAACGATCCACTTGAGGTTATTGTACTAAATGGTCTTTGAAGTAATATTTCAAATCCAAGTTGTTGTTTTCGACAGTGGCTTCTAAACCCTTGCGTCCAAACAATGGCAAGACGAAGGCGAACAATTGTTTGGACGCAAGGGATTTAGATCTAAAACAGCAACGAAGATTTGATATTGCTTCTCATGCATACATCATTAAATATTCATTGCACCGAGGCAGAAACGTTTTGACGGAAACGTGTGCCGGAAATGCTGATGTTACGATATGCAAATACTAAAACGAAAATTGGGCGTTAACATAACAAGGAAAGAAAACAACACAGAAGAAACGGTTTCTAAAACAATTGGTTCGTTCGTATCAAAGGAGATTGAGAGGGTTTCCGAAGAAGTAGCTATTGATAATAATGAAGGAAACTTTAATTTAATTCAAACAACAAAATATTAAGCGAGTCTGATTTGTCTCACTTTGAGAAAGTTCAGAAAGACAATTCGGGTGAATATTTAATGTTTTCAAGCAATACGTTTAACAATTGTACTGTAAATTTTTCGTTCAACGGAAAGAAGTGTTTATGTTTGTAACTTGTGTGTGATTAGTGTACTATGTTGTCGTAATAAAGTTTGTAATGTTGGGTTATATTTCTGGTGAGACTAATTTAGAAATCAGTTCTAGATGCAATTAACTTTATTTAGATTCGATTTCTGAATACAATGAATTGTATTTAGAACGAATTTCTATTCACAGGATATAGGTAAATATTTGCATATCCATTTTTACTTTCTCAATTTCTCTTGGTCTAAAAGCCCCGCGCATTAATTCCTGATTTAGACCGGGTATCCAAGTAGTTACACGTGACATGTTTCATGAATGCTTATTGGCCGAAATGCAATGAATATTTTATTGATGTATGAGCAGTAAGATACCCCAAAAACAAATAGATATGAATGAAATTAATAAAATGAAGAACTAGGAAGCACCGTAAAAAATTGTGCATAAACAAATATATGAAACGAAACTAAAAAACGGCATTATAAAATCGGTGATCTTCCTGATTTCTTATCAAAACCAGCGGCCAGTGAACCAGTGGTAAACATTGACACCACTGCACTTCTCTTTTCGTCCTGCAGTTCACCCAACTGAGCTACAAAACAAAGGTTATTGTTGATATAGTTCAAAGGAGACTTGCTTCACCGCGAACATATACAGGAACAAATTTCTCGAATATTTATTTTACTTCGAAGTGACTGTGAGATACCTTTTAATAATTCTTTATTCTTAAAATATACGTACATATATACGTACTCAAACTTCACAAAATCAAGTAACAACGTGTTTTTGTGCACGTATTTGTTAAATACGCGCAAAATTTAGAATAGATTTTTTAAATTTTAAATACTAAATTTAAAAGTTCCTTTTATTTACCATGAGCATAAAAAGGACCATGGATTTGGCGACACGCACCACTTCTAAGACAGTTTTCTTTGATACTTCGGCAAGGACAAACACAATCGATTGCTTTAGCGTAACATCGACTTCGAAGCTCTTTTCTCTTTAAGCAACTGTGATATGCGTCACAGCAATATGTACAACAATGTTCAATCTTGTTACTGCAAAAAAATTTTCTTCCATGTTCTACGGCACAAGCACTTGTACATTCCAAAGGGCAGTGTTGCTAAAAATTAAACAAAAAGAGATTGTTTGCATGCCATACAAATCGTTAGTTGGACCGATAAGACAATCCGGCAGAACGTTTCCAAACATTTGTTTAACGAAACTACAAAAAGACCAATAATATTAATCTTATTCATTTAACTGATTTCAAAACGTTAGATTTGATGTAAAGGATCAACCATCAAAATTCTTTCCGTTTCAGTACAAATATTGCATGGATGCAGTGGTGGTCAATTGGAAAAAAGTGTTTAAATAAATCTACACAAATAAACTTACATCTGCTTCAGTGTTAACAAAAGACAAGACAAGAAAAACAAAGAAGTATTTCAATCCAGGAGTAGTCATTTTGCTGATGTTTTCGTCTCGCCACTTTTGTTCTATGTGACAGAAAGTGAGACAACTTCCTTTTTATACTATTAAATTTATTTCTTAAAGAATTCTTGATATTGAAAAAAAAATTTTTGCCAAAATATTTTATTAGCTTTTTATAAAAGCAATAATTGGTTAGTGCTACCCAGGCATTCATCGTCCGGGTCATTGTTAAGTAAGTTCTTTTAAGTCTACTTCTTTTTTTACTGTTACCAGGCGAGGCTAAGCAATACTGGCAAACCATTTAAAGCAATATCCTAATAACACAACCATCGACATAGTATCCAAGTTTTTTTAGTATGTCTTACTTATTATGCTTTGATAGACAATTTAAATTTTGAAGTCAGAATGGATTTTTAAATTTACTTTAATTTCAACCAACTTGGTAAATATATTTTGCAAAGAGAAGCTGTAACATGGCAATAATTGGCTAAAATTTGTATTTTACTGTTTTGATTATATTTTTAGAGGTGAAAATAAATCTTAAACTTATGCACTGCTCATCCCAGCTTCAAATTTATGATAATCATACAAAGCCCCATGAACTCGCCGTTTTACTGGATTTCTTTTAATGAGCCTTTTATTAAGGGCTTAATAAATTACTATAAGTCTTAAAATACCACTCAATAAAGCCACTCACTTTTTAATAAGTTTTTTAAAACTAATAATTAAGACATTTAAAAATATTGCGCATGTTTTGGTATTTTTGTCCGGAAGCAGATAATATTCAAAAACAATTTGCTATAAATATCATAAGCAACCCTAACACTATCAAAAGAAAAACAGTTAAAGTTTTTCTCAACTAATTCATGTTACCATGATCTATTCGTTAGTAACTGGTGAGTGCATATTTGAAATTCTATATTAGGAGACTATTTCAAAAAAGATTAAAATTATTAAAAATATCTGTAAAATATTCCCTTGCGATTTAACCTCTCGTCAGGTTGTAACAACTTTGCTAATTCGACATCCAAAAAACACTGTTAGTGTAACGATATTGTTCACATGACAGAACAGTTGTTAAAACAACCTTCAACATGTTATTTCCTCCTTGTTTATTCTTTGTTAATTTCATCACCAGCCATAAAGAGCTTGTTGACAGTATTGCGTGTTTAAGCTAAACCAGTTCAGATTAAACCATGTTAAGGGTGTTATATTCTTTTCGAGGAAACGGTTAAAGTGTATATGAAATGAAAATTATTATTGTTTGATCTGAAAGCGTTCGAACTCTTTCTTTAGACTGAAACATCTCAACATCCAAGGAAGTAAACGAATCACTGTAAAATAACTTACAAAACCATCTAGAGATCTTTCAGATAACACAATAATAATTTTCGTTTCATACACGCTTTAATAAAAGTATATCTTTCTTACCAATCAAAATGCTTGAAAAGCAATATTAATTAACAAAAAGTAATATTCGCTTTTATTCCAAAGTCATTTTCATGACATTGGTTCGACAATGACTTTGAAATATCGTTATCTTGTTTCTTTGACTAAAATCTTGAGTTTACAAGATAACAACATTATCATTAACATGTTTTAGTTTGCCCTCCTAATTTCATTATAATCTGTAACAATATCTCTGGCTTTGCCTAGATTCCATGGAGAGTAATGATCTTCTCTTGATACAGTGATTCAATAAAACCGATTTTGAAGATCCATGTTTGTAATAAGCGTATAGGTCAACAATTTTAATAACAAATGGATGTAAATTATTATGTCGAACGTTTCGGCCATCATATTCTACCAAAATCTTAATGTAACTAAGAGAATGTCAATACATCAGTTCAGGTTTAGTAAAAAATTTTATAGTAGCTATAAGAACTAACATTGCACACATTTGTTAGAAAGTTTTTAAGAAAGCAAGAAATAAATTTAAAAATACAACATTTTTTTAAAAGTTCAGGAGAAGTGAAAATAATTTATATAAAATAATTAAAGAAAACTATAAAATTTATTTTTCTGTTTTATATTTACGAATATCTACGTGTATATTAGTTCCCTAAAGACTTGAAAATCGAAAAAGAGTTTTTCACTGGTTAGCATGTAGTCTTCATTTTTAAGTATTTCGTATAAATTGAGCAACATTGATATGCAAACCTTATCAGTACCATGCAGTAAAAGCGCTCGGATTTCTCAAGTACATGCCAATTATCTTACTAACTGGTTAAAGGGGTCATGCAATTGTGGGTGGAAGTCGCTAAAGTGAAATGCTGCCATCACTGGAATCTTTTCATTCGAACTGAAGAAAGTAGCAAGTTAAGCTTTGGGAGATTATGGACGCGGTACTACATCTTCTCACAGCAACCAAATCATTACGTCGTTGTTTTCACGCTACCACACCACTGGAAGTAGACGGCATATTTGAGTCATCGTTGCTGTTCTCGAAAGCCATATTATCCTCACCAATGCTAGAAAATCTGGACAGTGTTCTTTTTACGCTTGCTGACAGTAGACTTAGGATGGTTTAAGTTGACTACCGGTGGAGTTTTATGCAGCTGTTTTGGTGTGTTCCACAGAGATCTCAATAATTATTCTCATTTGGAACTTCTGGAATGAATTCGTCTGTTTGCATTCTTGGCTTAAAAATCCAAAACAGTTTGTTTTCTGAAATACAACGGCTTACAATTAAATGTTTGACTGAAATTGAACTTAACCTATAGTTTTTTTTCTTTACTTTTTCTTTAATCTTTGCCGTTTTTAGACGTATAAAAAGCCAAAACACCTCTCAGGATAACTTCTTTAGCCAAAATTATTAAAAATTGAAATAAAAATTAAATTAAAATTAAAATTGGAAAGTTGGGAGATCACAGCCGTAACATTTTTGCTAAAATTTGTTGATTATTTTTTGAAATATATATTTTTAAAAAATTTTCAAATGCTATAAGTGTTAAAAAGAGCCAAATCCAATTTGTTAACAATTTTGAAAAAATTGCTTTTTTTTGGTAATTTAATTTTTTCAAACAATTTCTAAATATGTTGAAAATGATCAAATGCGACAACAGGTTAACCTCGCTGTCATTTTTTTGACATGTTCCAAAGTTGTTAAAAAATGCTAACAAATGTATAGAATTGCGTCTTCGTGTGTTGATTTAACGTTCATTTACCTTTCTAGATCTTTTTCGAGACCAAAAATACCAAATATTCCCAAAATTAAAGCAGTTCAAATTTAGTTTTTGTCACTTTTGGTATTTTTAAAACGTGTCTCAAAAGCATCGAAAATTTTAAAAATAACTTATTTTTCTGTAAATTTAATTACTGCTGGTCACCTTAAGCAAGCAATATTGAAAAAATGGCAAATGTCGAGCATTTAGTTTTTACATTTGGTTTAATTTCGGCCATTCTTAGACACCTCTAAAACTTTTTTGACAACTTTTTCCCCTGTTAATTTAACGTTTTTTGACTTTTTATTAAAATCGTCAAATTTGACTAGATGTAAATTATTTACCTTCACATTTTGATTAATTTAAAAAAGCCCGAAAAGTCCGAAAAGGAACACGTCTTTGTGATCATTTAACGTTCTTTGACTTTTTCGTACAAGTTTAAAAAATGCAAAAATTGTCAAAACGGACAATTTTGGTCGTCTTTTCGTATTTTTTAGGATTTTGAAGCCCAAAAGCGGATCAAAATTACCTTTCTTGTATTCATTTTGCGGTTTTTCATCCCTAATCTTAAAATTTGGCAGAAATTGGCCAAACACAAATCTGAAAATTTTTTTTTGTTTTTGAAAAGCATGTTTTTGAAAGACTGACAAAAATTACAAAAACAACAGTTTATCACACTTGGCTTTGGACGAATTTGCCAAATTTTGACGTTGAATTATTGCTTAATAAGCACTTTTTATAATTTCTTGGACTTTTAAGTCCGAGAAATTATAAAAAGTTTTTTTTTTTGCGATAATTGAACAATTTTTACTTTTAGGCAAGTTTCAAAAATTTTAAAGAATGGACAAAATCGACCAAAAAGAAATTTCCAATGCTCAGTTTTTGGTTTAACCCCATTACTTACTATTTTTAAAACTTGTTAAAAAAGAAAAAATATCACAAAATGATTTCTTTGTGTGTTTTTTGACCATTTCAAAAAATGTCTTAAAGCTAGAGCACTGAAAAATTGTCTAGTTTGACCAAAATGAACAATACTTAACTTTTTCAGGTCAATTTTCGCCCTTTGCGATATATCTAAAACTTGTTAAAAAAGCCCAAAACTAAGTTTTAATTAATATTAAAAAATGGTGAAATTTTACTATTATTAGGATGCCCTATTCAGGTTTTCGTGGGTTCTGGGCATTTCCTGACGGTTGTGAAATTCTTTAAAAGGGCAGAAAAATCTTACTAAATTTGAAGTGAAATATCTCGAAAACAAAGAAAGATACGACAAAGCTGTACAGTAACTTATTAAGGAGTTTTAAGAATTCTTTCATTTGGGACGATAAAAAATGTATTGCCATATCGCTTTAATTTAACCTTTTTGATGTTTTTAGAAAGTTTTGAAAATGTTGAAAAATCGCCAGAATTGAGGAAAAAGTATCGAGGTTATAACTTGTATATTTTAGCCGACATTTGCCATTCTTCCACAATTAAACCTTGTTGTTTTAAAAGTCCAACAAATGAACAAAATCACTTCTGTATTAAAACAAGCTTTTACAAATTTCGAAATAAACCTGTAAAATAAACGCAAACAACTTTTACTTTTTGGCTTATTCTGATCATTCCTTAACATTTTAAAACGGAAATAAAATTAAAAATTAGCAAAATCACATGGCATGGTAAGATATAGTTTCCTGGCCTTTTACTGGATTTCCTTATCAACCTTTATTTTAGTAAAACTGTTAAATATTTTAAAAAAAATACTGTACAGTAAACATTTCATCTATACCACTCAATAGACACGTTCACGTTTTGCATATATTTTCAACTAACAAGACACTTAAAAATATTGCAAAAGTTTTTTGTCTTTTTGCCCGAAGAAAGTTCATCTTTGAAAAAAATTCAATAAATATCGTAAATAATCCTTACTATTAAAAAAAAGTGATAGTTAAAATTCTTTTTAATCAATTCATGTTACCGTCCATTAGTAAACAACTGGTCAGTACATATTTAAAATTCGCTACGAGCCATAACATTTCAAAGAAGATTACCATGGTTAAAAGAAACAAATACCTGTTAAAAATACCTTATATCTACTTAAAAATATCGTTGGTTGTAACAACTTTTCGATAGCGCTCATTTTAGAGAAGAGGGTGTTAAACTACAATGTTCTAACACGAACACCGACTGTTTTAACAGAAGGAAACTTTAATTTAGTAAACGAATAACTCGATAAAAAAGTAAGCGAGTATGACTTGTCTCAATTTGAGAAAGTTCAGAAAGACAATTCTGGAAAATATTTAATGCTTTCAAGATCAGAATACGTTTAACAATTGTACAGTAAATTTTTCGTTTAAGGAAAGTAGTGTTTATCTTTGTAACTTGTGTGCGATTAGCGTGCTATGTAGTCGTAATAAAGTTTGTAATATTGGATTATATTTCTGGTGAGACTAATTTAGAAATTAGTTCTAGATGCAATTAACTGTATTTAGAATCGATTTCTAAATACCATTAATTGCATTTAGAACTAATTTCTAAATACAGGATACACATTAAGATTGGCATATCCATTTTTATATTCTCAATTTTTGTTGGTCTAAAAACCCCGCGCATCAATTCCTACTTAGACTAGGTATCCAAGCAGCGACACATGACATGTTTGATGAATGCTTATTGGCCGACATGCAATGAATATTTTAATGATGTGTGAGAAGTAAGATATCCCAAAAACAAATAGATATAAATGAAATTAATAAGATAAAGAACTAAGAAGCACCGTAAAAAATCCTGAATAAACTAAAAACCGGCATTATAAAATCCTAGATGATCCTTTTGATTTCTTATCAAAACCAGGGGCCAGAGAACCAGTGGTAAAATTGACACCACTGCACTCGTCTCTTCGTCCAGCACTTCACCCAACTGAGCTACAAAACAATGGTTATTGTTGATCTACTTCAAAGAAAACTTGCCTCACCGCGAACATATACAGGAAAACATTTCTCGAATATTCATTTTACTTCGAAGTGACTGTGATACCTTTATATAATTCTTTATTCTTAAAATATACGTATGCGTACACAAACTTCACAAAATCAAGTAAAAAAGTTTGTTAAATACATGCACAATTTAGAATAGATTTCTTTAATTTTAAACGGCTTTAAAAGTTCCTTTTATTTACCACGATAAAAGGGTCCATGGATTTGACGACACGCACCACTTCTAAGACAGTTTTCTTTGATACTTCGGCAAGGACAAACACAGTCAAGTGCTTTGGCGTAACATCGACTTCGAGGCTCTTTTCTCTTTAAGCAACTCTGATATGCATCACAGCAATATGTACAACAATGTTTAATTTTGTTACTGCAAAAGGTTTTTCTTCCATGTTCTATGGCACAAGCACTTGTACATTCCAAAGGGCA